>JAZGTJ010000318.1:0-120189 GCA_036877575.1 Botia almorhae
GGAGTGGAGGAGAGGTGGATTATGGGGAGTGGAGGAGAGGTGGATTATGGGGAGTGGAGGAGAGGTGGATTATGGGGAGTGGAGGAGAGATCAATACTAATTTCAGCAGAGAACTCTTAAGATCAAAGTTTTGTTTTTAGTTTTATTGTAGTTTTATTCATATTTTGAATTAGCTTTTATTTTATTTGTGTAAATTTTTGTAAACGTTCTTATGTGCTTTTGTCATTTTATTTATTTATTTATTTATAGTTATATTGTTATTTATAGTCTATATTATTTGTAGTTTTCGTTTGATTTTAGTTTTTAAAATAATATTTATGCCTGTATTTTAATTGATTTCAGTCAACTTTCCTTTCTTTGTATACATTTAGTTTTACTAAACTACTAACCTTGATGACCTTCTCTTTAAAACAGGCGATAGTCAGATCGTTTAGAAACGTGATCGCATCTCATTTCCCAGTAATCCCCCAGTTCCCAGTAAACTGTCATGCCTGACTGGAGCGCAAACAATTTACACTCTTTAAACTAGTTTAATACGTAGGGTTTACTTTGAGGGTGGCTTAAAATGTACTAAAGTAAAAGTGGTAGAGTTATGAGGCTTGCCCTAGCAAGAACCATCAGTTAGAAATTCTGTTCTGTATGTGAGATTTGTGTACTTGTATCTTGTATGTACTTGTATACTAAAATCTTACAGTGTCTCGTAATCTGTGTGTGCATTAGGAGACGTGAACTGTGTGTCACCACTGCCCCCTCACAGAGGTTCCTTCTATGTAGAGGAGGGTTCCGGAATGTCTACAGGGACAGTGTTGGTGTTCTGGTGCCTGGAGGGATATCAGCTGCTGGGACATGAGAAAATCTCCTGCGTTCTGCGGAGCAACACTCCTCAATGGAGCAACTACCCACCCGTCTGTGAGGGTCTGTGTTTGCAGCCCTCATTCCTTCCTTAAAGAGATGCTAATTAATTATGAATCTAAATGTACACAAATACATTAATATCTTTGCCTAAATAATGATGCATTATTAAGTCAAGATTTACCCATATTTTGAAAGTTCCAGGAACTGATTTTATTGCTAGTTAATAAAGATGTTATTTAAACTTTTTTAAATTCTCTAGTGTTTTAAAAACATTCCACTAGCAATTACGTTTTTAAATATATATATATATATAACGTTCTACTAACGTAACTGCAAGAATGTTTTTGATAACTTTGAGAGAACCTTAAGAGAACATTAGCCAACGTTCTGAGAAGGTTCCCTATTAGCCAGGCAAGTGTGTCTACATTTTAAAATGTTCAAAACGTGAATCTCAAATTAGTCTTATAGACCGTTTTGGTTCTGGTGTTTGTGTTTGTTTGTGTCTCTGGTAGTCATTCCCAAACCGGAGGACTGGGGGCTGAGAGTCGCCGTGTTCGCATCGGTGGTGAGCGGCATCATCATCTTCACCATGTCTGTGTCCTTCATCATCTGCTGCCTGCAGGAGCGTATGAGCAAACACAGGGCTGAATGGACAGACAGACAGAGCAGGTATGTGCATACACACAAGAGAGACATGGCAATTTAACACGGAAATGATTATGTGGCTGATCTTTTTACGATCTGACAGGATGAGAGACGAGCGCAAATCGTGCTGGAGGAGCGAGTGCTGGCTGGAACGAGAGGAAGGAGACTGGGAGGGTTTCTCCCCACCCAAAATTTACGCTCTTTCCCAGCACCTTGACCTCCATCGGTCCCCTGAGAGCCCGGTCTGTATGGGGGGTCTGAGTGGTTATGATAACCGTGGGTTTCAGAGGTGAGAACTGTGCAGGTGATTTGTTATTAAATGTGCTTGTTGTTATCTACACGTCGCAGTGAGATGTCGTTTTTCTGCATGTGCGTTCACTTCGCAGAAGTCAAGAAAACCTGTTAAAGGTGCCGCTTCCTGGACTTTATCGGTCAGAGAGTCAGGTGTACCCTCATGTGGTCCTGCAGAGGGTGCCCACGCCCACAGTTCCCACTGTGCCAACCACACCCTGTGCACCTTTTTACCTCCATCTCTCCGCCCCTCCACCCACAGAAAGCCCCAAGGAACGGCCCACTCTGCCCCCGTACCCCAAACCCTCTTACCGCAGCCCCAGTGGCACTCCACAGCATCTGTTGCTATAGTAACACAATTCAGTGTATACAGAACTTTCACAACAGTTGCCATGGTGATGGCTTATGGCCTCTATGTACCTCCTGCAGGTGACTGAACCTCAGAAAAGACAGAGAGATGATGGACTCTTATTATGGAGTCTTATTTGCGAGCCGCTGTGTAGGTGGACTCTGTGCAGTACGATGCAGGCGGTATTAAATCTCTCTGTGAAGTAACATTTAGTAACTTTAATGTATGAGGACATTTCGAAATGTCAATAACAATCTCTTGCTAACCAAACCCTCGTGGGTTATTGTGTAGTTTCATGAGAGAATTCAGAAACTGGTACTGGAAACCATTATTATCTGTTATTATGGGTTTATTTTAAGCTAGTATTTTTATTATTTTAACAGGTTCAGACTATTTGCACTTACCAGTAAAATCAACCCTTTTAATATATTTTTGGGGGGGGAATTTAAAAAAAACAGTGAAATGTAATGTACTGTAATGTAATTGTTAACATTTTATGTTCCTATGGAAATTTAAAAGAATTACACGGGTGTAAGTGATGTGGGGTTCTCATAAACTTGTAAAACCTGATTTCATTTAAAGACAAAAATATTAAAAAGTTTGAAATTATTACATTCGTGTGTTTTTGATGTTTAACACCAAACGTATAAAACAGTTTGTATAAAACGATGAGCGTTTACTAAAAGTTTCATTGACAAGTTTAATTCACAAATATTTCTAAATATATTCTAGTTTTGAATCTCGCGATCTGATTTCCTGCTTATTAGCAGGAAACGTTTTTCCAAATATATTTTAATAACTTAAATGCATGAGATTGTTAGGAGCTGTGACGTTACAGTTACGTTAATATTTGGTTATGGCTTACGGTAACAACTGCTCGAGCATGACTAGTTCGTTTTTCTATCCACAAGATGGCGAGATTGTTCCGTTGTGTGGGTAGCTTTATAAAAAACATCAAATCCTACAGAAGCGTAACATTTTATTATTAAAATTTAAATTTAAAGCACTATTATAAACAACACACACATATCGTACGTTAAACCGTAATCTAACCTCATTATTTGACCTTTTCTTGTCTCCAAACGCAAAAGCAATCTTAAGACCGTGCGGCATATAGGAATTTGAATCTCGTAGTCTTAAATAATGATAAACAGACCTAATCTATTATAGGATCAATAACATTGCTTTAATTCGTCGTTTATACTTATGTTGTATGCTCTATATGTGCCTCGTGTTCTAATTAAAGAAGAGCCAAGCCCTTGTGCACTATTAATAAAGTGTGGCTGCGCCTGCGCAATGACAACGCCGCGTCTGTCTCGTCTACGTGAGTTAAAAGCGACACAGAAGATACGATCAACGCCGTTGAATGCAAGCCACGGGGATTTATTGAACGAATTCACGACACCCATGCAACAGTTAACATGAAAACATGGGCAGAGCATGGGACGCAGTTTAGCGCACCTGGAGAGCGCGCAGGGCATTCCCATGGCCAGGAGCGCCAGCGCGCACGGGCTGCTTTGCAGGAACAACAGCAAACTGGACTCGTTCCTCAAGCGAAACACCAGCCGTGATGTGTACGAGCGGATCCGAGCCTACGAGCCCTGCGTGGTGGTCTCGGGGTCAGTGAAGAGGGTCTTCATGCACGTGATACTGACGGATGAACGCGTCTACCTGACCGAGTACAACCCGCGCGCGCTGCAGGACGCGCTCAGCTTCCGAGACGTTACAAGCGTTGAGCTGGTAAGAGCGCGTCATTTTTACAGATCTGAACGTTTTCGCTGTTCTGTACTTACAGTTCTCATTTTAGCGATTAGTATACAGTGCTTCGAGTACAGTACCAGCTAACGGGGAACGTTCTCCAAAAGTAGAAACGTTCATGCAGTAACCTATATCATGACCTGTATATCAAAAACGTCACACTTAGGTAGTTAGTGGGACGTTTCTAAACGTTAAAAAGTTTGAATAACGTCTTATAATCAAACAATAACGTTAATGCAACGTCTGATAAACTAGATGTTTTGAACTTTACTAGAATTTTCAATTAACTTATTTTTACTTAATTGGAAACGTTCCTACGACCTAAAATTGTTAACTGGGAGTGGAATACCATCACGCCTCTGTCAATGTTTACATAAACAGCATCACAACAGTACAGTGCAGGAACAGTACACTAAATAAATGACAACACAGCAACAGTATATTTACAACATAATATTTACAATAGAATGCACCACAACACAAAACAAATATTATGTTGTAAATATACTACTGCTGTGTTGTCATTTATTTAGTGTACTGTTCTTTTCATTCTGCCCGGTTGGTGGAATGAACTCCATATCTCCATCAGAATGGCTGAGTCATTAGCCATTTTCAAGAAACAACTAAAAACTCATCTTTTTCGTCTTCACTTCCTTGACTAATTCACTAACACCCCCCCCCACGTCTACTTTATAAAAAAACTTTCTTATCTTGTGTTGAAATATCTGAGACCTGTCTATAGCACTTATTCACTGTTGCATCTTATTGTATTTGAAGTTGCTTCCTTGTCCTCATTTGTAAGTCGCTTTGGATAAAAGCGTCAGCTAAATGTAAATGTAAATTATAAGCATCACACAGTATAACAGATCTGAAGTGAAGTAGCTAAAAATATTATTATTAATATTACTAATATATAAACAGCCTGTCCTAAATATTTGCTGATGATGGTCAAATCAGAGAAAAGTTTACAGTTGAATAATCTAAATAAAGCACAACTGTTCTGTAAACAGTATTTTTAAAGCAGGAAGACAATGCTAATTATAGAGGAAGATTTACTTCTGCTGTCATGCTAAACTGCTTAAAGGTTTGTTTGTTTGTTTGTTTGGTGAGCTTATGCATTTACACAACTCCTAGCTTGAGTCACGGAACGTTTTACACTGTGAAATATTTACTGAGTACAAAATGTAAATCTCATCATGGTAAAAAGAGCCATTTCATTCTTATTTAGCCCCAGACTGCTGTTAAAAAGACAACATGTGCATTTTGTATACATTACAAAAAAGTAGTGATTAACAATTAAAGGTTTTTAAAAGATCACCAATTCCCATTTCAGAAAACCCACAGTTTGACCGCTGGGGTACAGTAAGTTTTCAGCAGTTTACAGTAGTAATATAAGCTGTTGTAGAGGTGAGTCGGTGTATGTTAACCACAACTGAACGTGTAATGCAAACTCACACCCTTAAAAGCACAAAAGAAACAGTTAAACTGTAATTTGTGTCTTAACAAACTCTGTACAATACAATATCTCTGTTCACAGATCAATGATTTGCCAGATTTTCTCAGCGGACGACATCGTGAGCATTCGCTGCATATCCGTGTGGTCTATACCGCAAGGAATACTGGGAAAAAGAGCCCAAAGCCCAGAGGAACCGGCCAGAACAAAGACAGTCCATCAGCATCTCCATTACAAGGACACATCCTGGGGCCCCGTCGCTCTCTAGAGGGTAAAGAGTTAATTAATCAAACCAAGAATTAATTTAGTGTCTTCCCAGTGAGATTTAGAAAAGGTCTTAAGTTATTATTTAAAAAAAATGTTGTATCCTATTTATATTATATTTTTAGGAGTTTTGACTATATTTCCTCGACATTGTCATAAAGTTCCAATCTTATTAGCAAAGTTCCTGACCCACGCGGCAGGTTTATGTGCGAAGCAACGAACCCTTTTACCTGTAATGACATGTGAGGTGTGAGTTCGTAACCGTTAGTAGAGTTAGGAGAGCCAGACACTGTGACATTGAGATTGCCGGGACTGAAAAGCAGCTTAACCAGTGGAGGATAAAAAGCTAAACTAGCGAGATTATCTGTGCTGTAACCGTAGAGTTGACAGGACACACAAAGGCACTTAGTGTCTCATTGAGAAATCTGTTCTTTAAAAGACGAGAGAAGATGTGAAGCAGACATATCATTAAAACTGCAATCTGTAAATGTTGCCTCTTGGGCGCCACCTCTGTTTGAAACATAAAATTGCAGGTTACTTTACCATACTGTTTATTACATATGCTGAAGTCAAATAAAGCCAAACCGACTTTTTCTGGGAAATTGGACACAAGAGCTCAAATTATAAATCATTATTATACGCTTACCATTGTGAATTGATGTCAAATAATGAGATTAAACACTCATCTGTTTTTCTTGCTCAACTGATTCTTGTTTATTTTCCAACCTGTAAAAATTACAGATTGCTGCTTTAAACATGTATTGCAGTCATTGTATTTACATTGTATTTGTGTTTATTAATGTTTTTTTTAAAGACTAAGTGCTGCGTATTTAACGAATATCTACATCTGTCATCTCAGATAAACTCCACGTTTGCGTCTGATTCCGTTAAAGAAGCTGAAATCGCTTCCTCTTCTCATGACTCTTTCTGTCGCTCTCTGTGTGTTCTACAGAGACGAGCCGCGTGTTTTCCACAAGCCCCCCGGCGCCGCCTGACTACAGAATCTCTCCCGCATCAATGAGGTAAACGCTCTGTGTTAATGGCCTCAGTGCTCTGTTTGCGCCCATCACTAAAAGAGCCGGGCGACGCTGACCCCTTTAAAGTGCTTTATCTGCCCCGCACAGGTTTTTATTGCCTCCCACTTCACAATACTCAGAATGAACAAACCAAAGGGGGCATTCGCATAGCAACTGCAGCCAGTCATCACATTAAACGAACTGCTGCAGGAACAAATGTGAAGATATTCTGAGTCCCACTGCTGTGTATCTCGCAGGGGCCGCAAGATCTCTGTTTGTTGTGTTCGGTCGCCTGGAAACTAAATTGATAAAGATATTGTCTCTGCTAAGCTGACAGTGTAGGGTGATGCGTTGCACACCGATGTGACGTTCAGAGATCCAGATCTGAGTTATTTAATATTTATTTATGCATTCCGGCTGTTGCATTAATTAGCCACAGTCTTATGCAACAAACGCTAATTAGACTGAATAACTGTATCATAAATTTTAAATGAACTAAATGAAATAATTAAAAATTGTAGCATATGATGCATTCAAGTCCTAATATTCGAATGGACACTTTTAATAAATTTTTAAGGCTTTTTTATATTTGATCTTTACAGTTTCTGTGTCAGGATGTAACAGGAGCCCATCAGCAGAAACCGCGGACGCTCATGTGACATATGTATGTTTAATGAGCTCAGAAAAAGACCCTGGGGTAGGCAGTTTCAGAGAGGCTAGCAATAGGACCTAGCTTTAAAAGCATAAGACCCCACCTTCCCTTCCAAAGCCACGCCTCCTCCAATAGTGTAGGGAGGTAGGTTTACGGACAAGTAGGACATCCTATCATTGCATTCGGACTGAATTCAGTGATGTCCTGCACCTTCCACAGAAGATATATAATAATTATATATACATATTACATATTATATATATATATATATATATATAATATGTAAAAATATGTATAAATGTATAAATATAATTATACCACTTGGTGTTTGCTATCAGGATGTGAAGAGACTTTCAACCAGCAACACAAAATGTTTCTGGAAAAGAACCTTCTGCCTTTAAGCTGTATTTTATTGTTTGTGTTGCTGTCATGCTCTTACACTGTTGACAGTCTGTGACGAGACTTTACGGCCGTGCGCAGGGAAACGGAGGCCACTGGCGTCATTTCACACCGTTGCCATGGCACAACACCAGACGGAAGCCACCGAGCAATAAACATCCAATTAAAAACCTTGTTTGTCTCGGCAGACAAACTACGCGCGTTTACGGTCGTACGTCAACATGGGAGATGCCAACGCGACAGTGCAGCTGCAATGTTACTGTGTTGTTCATTCATCTGGCCTCTCTGAGAACTGATCTGAGAACAGTGCGAATGTATAATCACACTCAGCAGCGTTGTAATGATTATAGCAGTGCAGCAGTTATCAGCTTGGTTGAATTAACACCCAGGAGAGACCATTAGTTCTCGTTTAGCACAAATTTGTGATGGCCTGTATTGTCTGAGGAGACACGCGGAACCACGTGGGAAGTGTCTGGAGTGGGTTATTTAAAGCAGGATTCACTTAAACAAGATTTTCCATAATTTAGGAATCTATTTGAAGGCCTCGCTGAATCGCTGATGCGGTGGAGTACAAAGATGGTCTGTGATTAGTGGTGAAATTTTCTCAGGCTTGAAGAAGTAGGTCAGATCCATCCCAAAAAAAAACGGCGGGCATTTTACACCACGGAAAATTGTGGGAACACGGAAAGATTTTCTCTTTATCCTGCATGTGATTAAAGGAGAAGGAAGTTGCACAAGCAACCTTGTGGAGCATCCAAACCTGGAAGTTCTGAGTCCCTCACCAGCGACTCCTTGTGGTCATGCGTTGCCAGCGTGGCATCTTCAGAGTAGCATTTTTAACATTCTTAATGAATGGAAACATTAGGGAAACGTTCTTACAACGTAAAATGGTTTGGCATTAAAATATGTATAATCGGCATTTGTTGAATTTGCTGTGAAAATGTGCTGCTCTTCATACAAACCTTTTGTTTGATTATTTCTCTCTGTTACAGTGACGGCAGGCTGCAGGATGATGAGAGCAGCATTATCACAAAGAGACGTTCTAAATCCTGTCCAAACAGGGATGTATTGGGTCTGAGTGTGTTTCAGCCCTCCTCCCCCGCCCACTCCTCCAGCTCAAGTGTAGCTCCTCCCTCCAGCATCACAAAACACCAGCGATGGGTGCCTGTGTCCTGCCGCAGGGGTTTGAATCTGGCATGGCTGGTGAGGAGAACTCTAGCAGAAAAAGACAAAGAGAAAGAGGAGGATGATAAGGAGGAAGAGTTGCACCTTTATGCTGTGTCTCCTACATCCAGAATATACCTGCATCTTCAGAGCTCCTGGAGCAGTTACATCATAGTACGTGTGTGTGTGTGTGTGTGTGTGTGTGTGTGTGAATTCCTTTAGGTTCTAAGTTTCGGCTAATCAATGCTAACAATAATGCTAAAACCATTATTAACAGTAGATTCCGGGTCAAGTTATATTACTGTATTGCTTTATTTGCTGTTTGCCTTTACAAACTGTACAGAGTTGAACTTATTGTAACCCAGAGCGTAGCTAAACATATTCACTTCGGACGTTAAAGTCACGTCAAATCGCTCATCGTGTTTGTATTTGTAGAGATCGACTCTGATGCTGGACTCAGTGTACAGGAAGAGATGTCACGCATCCTCATGTTCTCCTGATAAACTGACGTGTCACAACATCAGGTACTGTGTCGTCTTTATAAAGAAAGACACAAAAACCAAACAAAATGTGATATATAACATTTAAAAAACATTCGACTAATGTTACTGCAAGAACTTTTTAATAACTTTGAGAGAACTTTTAAAGAACGTTAGTCAACATACTGACAACATTTCCTGTTGGCTGGGACCCCAAGAGAACTGTGCCTGTAATTAAAATGTATCAGCTAAGAGAGCGTTCGCTAATGAGGTATAATGTACTGTGTATGATGTGCAGCTGGGAGAGGACGTGTCATTTGTTCAGTCAGCTGAATGGAGAGCTGCTTCAGGAGAACATCAACCTGGAGAGCCTGTATCTACTGCTGCAGGAGCTCCACACCGCCACATACCGCAATCCTGGCATCAAAAAACTCTTCTGGAGGGTAAAAACCCCAAACTGTCTGTAATGTTGCCTGTAGATGACTATGCCTGGCAGATAATGAGTTTTTTTTAGACAAGACATTTGTAAGCCAGTATACGGTTATTACAGAGTTTCTTAATATTCAGAAGAGACTCTATAATAGATATTATATAATTCTCTATAATTTGCTCTTATTTGTCTTTCCAGTCATCCGATCTTTATCCTTTCCTGGTGAAAACACTGGCTGACAGCTCTCAGACCAGCCGGGAGGAAATACACACAGTCGACAGACTTCTGTAAGCCCAATTCATCTCGTATGTAATAAAGTTAATGTAACTAATGTAACTTATGCTAATGTCGTCTCCTTTAAAAATGATTAAAAAACTTTCTTATAACCAAACAATAACGTTAATACAATGTCTCAAAAAGGAACGTTTATAAATGTTCTTAGAATGTTTAAAATAACATTTTTAATGTTTTGTTACTAATGGAAATGGTAGGGAAACGTTCTTACAGCCTAAATGGGTATGTGCTAGCATATGTGCTAGTTACTGGTTTTTGTGACGATGTTAAGTTGATGTCTCTCTGTCCGCAGGCTTTGTACTTTAGCGGTTCAGATATTAGGCTTGATGTTCAGGGAAACAGAAATCGAACCGGCCCGACTCAGCATGCTAACAGCTAAACAGTGAGAGATTTCATTTCCACAATAATATTCATGTACTGTCAGGACTATTAAAATGTATGTAAACGTGCTGAATGTGTTTTTGATGCAGGGGGGCTGTCACAGCAAACATGTTGCTTGCTATAGTGTGTGACCCTGAAGTTCACTTGCCAGACTCTTCTAATGCCATCCAGTCTTCAAATACTACGGTAATAAACTGATACTGTAGTTCCCCTTCTGCCATCATCATATCACAATAAATACATTGTTGATGAGCATTACAATGGCCAGTTTTTAACCTGCCAACCAAGCACGAGTATTACGTTAAAGCTGCAATCCGTAACGTTTGTCTCTCTGTCGCCATCTCTGTTGAAACATAAAATTACAGGTTACTTTAAGTACTCCTCATTATATACGTCAAACGAAGCCAGACCCAACAGCTTAAATTATAAATCATTATTATAAACTTACTGTTGGATGGCAGGGTAAGGTAAGGAGATTGTGGTGAACACTAGCTTGTCATGTACTTGCTCAATAACTGATGTTTGTTTATTTTTAACCCCAAAAGTTATGAATTGCAGTTGTAAGAACAGAGCAAATGCTTAGTAATGAATCACTAAAGAACTTTTGCTAATTCAATGTTGGCATGTTTATAATCTATGAAATGTGTTGCGTCTGCAGGGTCTGCAGGCGGACTATCTGGACGCAGCGTCTGCTTTACTCTTTGAGCTTGTTGTGCACTGTCAGGAAGTAAGCAGCACAATTTTCAAGCAAATCCACTCTGAAAATTGACTACCGGCTATATTTAACCCCGTCCCTCTTTGCCTCATTTGTGGTTCAAAGGCTAGTCGCACGCCCGCTCCGGGACACTTCCTTACTGTTGGCTGGGTGTTTCAAATCCTTAAACCTCATCCCTTCTTGGTAAGTCCTTTGTTTTATTTTCATTCTGATATTTCATTTTTTGCATGAATCCACATAATTAACTTACCTATAGAAGAAATATACTGTATGTTTGAAAACACATACCCTCTAGAACTCTAGAACATACAATCTAGAACTTCAGCTAATATTACCATCCTCTTTGGTTCTTCTTCCATCTCTGTATTATAGCTGCCATTTGTTGGGTATCAGGTCCAGCAGGTGGTTCTGCTTCTGTCGGGCGAGCAGAACCCTGTCAGCCCGTCTCAGGCGGTTCTTCTGTACCAGCGATGTCGCGTTTTTTTAGCCTGTCTGCAACACAGCACCTACCTGAGCAAGTACATAAAGACAGCCTTCAAAGAGGAGTTCAGGTATGCAAATACATAGATAGACAGGCAGGTAGGACATCCTATCATTGCATTGGAACCGAATGCAATGATTGGACAAAAATTTTATATTTGTGTGTTTTCTGATTGTTTATAGGTACTATGTAAAGAGGTCAGGACTGACACACAAGCTGCCCCAGCAATACCCCATCAGTCAGCCCACTCACCTCTTACTCTCCCAGCTCCTCAGTCTGGTTCTTCAGAAACCCTGAGCTCTTCTGATGTTCTCGCTCATAGATCTTGACATTTTTTATCCCTCTTATTGTCTGGGGAATATCGTCTTTTGTCTGAAACACTGATCCGGAAACAGGTCTTTGAGTTAATACACTGCACCTTAATATTGAACAGAGACTGCTGGATTACAGTCCGTTTAGCGTATCGCCTTTGTGTGCTCTCAGGATTTGTATGTTTGTGAGAATGTTGGAGATTTGATATGAAGTCAAACAACAGAACACAACATCACAGAACAGTAAATGTGTAGTTATTTGAACTGTTTATTATATATTAATATAACAGATATGTTAATATAACTCAAACGCACTTCACGTGGAATAAACTTAGTATGCAGCATACAGACTAATTGCAGTTTTTCCTTTAATTAATATGTAAAGCAGTGGCATAAATCATCAGTAGGCACTGATACAAATGCACTTATTTATTAATGACTTGTCTGTGTTTGAATGTCATCTCTCTGCGAGTTGATGGACGGTTTTCAGGAACTCTATGTACCGCAAGGCC
Organism: Botia almorhae; assembly: GCA_036877575.1. Lineage (NCBI taxonomy): Eukaryota > Metazoa > Chordata > Actinopteri > Cypriniformes > Botiidae > Botia > Botia almorhae. The sequence goes on from JAZGTJ010000318.1 coordinate 12,450, forward strand.
TAAAATAAACATGTAATTTAAATATGCAGTTGTCTGTGCCATTTTTATAAAAGCCAACTTAAAGAATTAAGTCTTTTTTTATTGACGGAATATAATTATTATTATGAGACACTCGTACACGGAACGGAAACGGTGAGTTTCTGTTTTCACCCGGAATGTTTTCGAGACGGACCGGAAACAGCGTGGGGATATTGAAGCGTTCTCCAGATCTGTTGAACTTGTAAGTCCAAGTTTATCTTTAGTTTAGTCTTTTATATGAACTGCAATAATAATACAGATTACTAAGAGTCAGTGTTACGCGCTAAATAAACATTAACTGTATTATATAAAAGTGATTATCTTAGGTAAGTGTTTGGCAGGAGATTAACGTAATACTTCATGGGATTTGCTAAAAGTAGATTTAAAGCTGAAAATTTAAATGATTAAAAATAAAATGGCACATTAATGACCACATCTATACGTGATAATGCCAATTAAGGAAAAGTTCCGCTCGAGATAGATAACTTATTTTTGTTTTGGACCACATAATGGCATCATTTTATGTATAAATGACCTCGTGGAATAATGTTAACAATCTCTTTTGAACGTGACTTTTACCTCAGCTTGTTGAGATCACATTTCTTTGCTGTCCTGTATTTGATAAGGTCTTTTATATTCCTTCACGGTGATCTGGCACCAAACATCACAGCACCATCCACAAAGTAAAGATGTTGAGAAGTGCTTCTGCGCAGGTAAACGGACACACTTTCCGGCTAAACGTTTGACTGTGAGCATGACTGTTGACTGTTATTTTGTGTTTGCCCTGACAGATACTTAAACAGTTTGTCAGACACAGGGCGAGCGATACCAGTCTGATCTTGGAGAGATGTAAGTATGTCAGTGTCATTCTACTGTCATGCATGTGTTGGTATCTACATTACATAGATGATATTACTGGTTATTTAACACTGTGCAATACTTAATTTACATATGAAACATTGTTGCTTTCTTGAATCTGGAAATGGTATAAAGAAAAGCTATTTATATTCTATTTATATAAAATTGTGTCCAGAAAATTTGAATTTTTATGACATTATAAAGCTTAAATCCCTTTTCTGCAAACAAATAGTTTTAACTGTTTGCTCAATTTTGTAAACTTGGTTTAACAGCAATTAACAGGGTGCAGCTGCTGGGGCGGGTGGGGCAAGACCCTGTCATGAGACAGGTGGAGGGCAGAAACCCTGTCACCATCTTTTCCATGGCAACAAATGAAATGTGGCGTTCAGGAGAGGGAGAACCCACACATACAGGTAACCCTAGCAACCCTTGTGTACTCCTAATCTGGAGATACGCTGTAAATATACTTAGTGTGGTGTATTTCTAAATCTCTCAGTAGTTAGAGATCTGAAGATTTTCGTTCTTATTTGTCCTGCAGGAGACGTCAGCCAGAAAACAACATGGCACCGAGTTTCCGTGTTCAAACCAGGCCTTAGAGATGTGGCGTATCAGTATGTTAAAAAGGGGTGTGTTTTCTATTCGTTTTCAAAACCGTTTAACGAACATAAACAGGAACACATACATGCACGTGCCTGATTGGTGAAATATGTGTCGCATATTGTAATGACCAAATTCTCCATCAGTTCTCGGATTCTTGTGGAGGGAAAGCTCGACTACGGAGAGTATGTGGATAAAAACAATGTCAGGCGACAGGCGACGACTATTATCGCAGGTCAGGCTTCAGTACTTCTTTACTACAAACTTGTACATTAACGTGCCTTAACTACTTAATATTCTTCTACTTTTTAACTTAGTGGTTGAATTTGACCCTTTCTTTCTCTTCCCACAGATAATATTGTGTTTTTAAGTGAAAACATACGAGACCAGTAGCCTTCCCGGACTTCAGGAACCAAAAAATGGAGGATATTTTGTATAGTGTTACTCTGTCCACTGACAAACTCTTGAGTAGCTTCATACTTGCCCTTAACAGTCGTATATAAAGAACTGAAGGTGTGATTGTGACAGGCTGTCTTATTGCCGATAGAGGGCGCCAGTGGAATGCACTTTCTCATGTAAACACGTTACAGAATGGACTCTTTTTGTAACATGTTCTCTGTTCTGATAACTTCTGAATTATAAAAGATTTGTTGTAAACCACAATAGCTATTTCTGTTAAATTAAATCTTTTACAGTTTGTTGGGCTGTTATGCTTATGTCTATATAAGTGTAAATTAGTTTGACAGTAAAGGGTTGTTACAAATATTCATGCAAATCATGAACAAACAATCGTTTCAAATGTACATCGTGAGGTCAGAACGGAAGTTTACTGTCTTTAAAGTTTACTGTCTGCAGTTGTATTGCTCCTCATACTTTGAATAAAGTTCCCAATACATATAAAACAGATGTGTTTAGCTCTTTAGGACTGATTCTCGTACGACAACTGATAGCAGCTGTCAAGAAGGAAAACTGGGAATCTTGCCTCAACTTGCGTATAAAATTCACAGATAACAAATGCATTACTGTATTTACATATTCGTGCTTGTGTCTGAACCAGCTCGCTTATCCACCGCAACTAAAACCATGAAGAATAAAGAAAAGACCTAGAAATGTCATTAAATATATACACATACGATACTGTTCCAGTGTAAAGCGCTGCAAACGGAGCCGAGGCGGTGCGAGCACTTTGGTACTCTTGGCAATACACGGTTTGCTGAGAGATTGTGCGGTGTCACCGCCAATTGGAGCAATTGCATGTCAGTCATGCAAAGGCGATTTCTCATTGGCCGGCCAGTTTGTCCGTCATCTGTGATTTGCGTAAACTTCGTGAAAAGCATGCGAGCTTTAAATGTAATGAGCTCACCTGATTGGCTGTCGTGCGCATTGCAGGGCGGGCCCTCCGATAATAAAGTTTAGTCTTTTAAAGACCCATTTTTGTGCTTTGCAAAACTGAACCCCCTTTAAAATTCAACAATATACTGTTATTTTTAAGCACACATCTGAGACATTGTTTTGTGAAAGATGAATATACCACAAACTGTCTTTAGTAAACACATTGCGCGACTCCCATCGTTTCCCCGCCCCGAATTCCTGTTCGCTGGAGAAGGGTCGATATTTCTCAAGGAAGCCGAGAGGGAAGTAACCCGCAGTTAAACAGTTTAACCAGTTTAGTTATTCGCAACGTCTGCGTTAGATTGGGTCTCGATCCATTGCTGTAGCCAAACAGTATCTGAGACGCATTGTAACTATCTACAAAGGTTTCAAAGTAACCATTGCGGCAACGCTGGCGACGAGACGCGCAACTCGCGATCAACTTTCCGCTGACAGGCAGAAACTCGTTTGACGGATACATTGTGGTTAACGTTGATACAACGTTTCCGAGGTCGTTAAAGCGACACTGCGCCTTTCCGCGATCTAATATTACAGACGCAAAACGAGACATGGAGATAATGGAGAGCGGGGAACCGTTTTTACGATGGGACAGAAATCTCAGCGAATTGTCCGAACCGGGAGATAACGACAGCGCGTTATACAGCAACGTAAGTGTGGATCCGTTTATTTATTATTAAGTACAATTCGGTGCATGTCGAGTCGTGATACGATTTCCTTTATCAGTCATACAGTCATCGTGCGTTACAGATCCGATGCAACTGGTGTCATTACACGCATAATGCAACACACAAAATATCCATAAACCTTATTATTCACCCAGTTTACAATATATTTTAACTGTATTTTAACTTCATCCTAATGCATTTACACTTTATAGATTTTGTACGCTATATATTAGTGCCAGCTTTGTAACGCGCCAACAGTTTGGGGTTTACTTGGGATGAAGTTTAGATGGAGCGGTTATACCGGTAAGCGGTCACTGCATTCAGTGTGCATGGATCACACTTGAATACCACACACAGAGACGTCTCATACAGAGGGCACTTGAATTTGGGAAGCCCCCCTGTTACCCCTGTTTATTTTCAGGTCGAGTATTTGGTCGGGATTCTGTTACAAAGTTTGAACTCTTGAGGTGCAGGTTATGTAATTACAGGTCTGTGTTCCAACTATCCTCAGAGGCAGAAAATTTGTCTCTACTTGCCCGATGGGTAGATTTCAGACTGCAGACTAATTAAGGGGTTCACAGTGGCTTATAAATATAGAACAAATATATATATATATATATACACATAGATGAAGCAATATTTAAATACATCTTAGCAAAGTACTTGAAGTAACACTTTTAGAAAAGGTGCTTCACTATGCCATAGAAGAACTATGTCTGGCTGTGGTTCCATAAAGAACCATTAACGTCCATAGAACCTTTCTGTTGTACAGAGGGTTCTTTGTAGTGCAAAATGGTTCTACAGATTATGAAAAGGTAAGAAAGAAATGGCTCTTCCAAGAACCATTGACTAAAAGACTCTTTGGGGGAACCAAAAGTGGTTCTTTAATGGCATCACTTGTAAGAACCGTATAAGGAACTTTTCCTTAAGGGTGATTGAATGTTGAGGGTCTTTGTTCTGGTACCCCATCAGCCCCCTCCGTATACGCACATACATACACACGCTCCCCCACCTCACGGATGCAGGTCTCTCACTTTTGCTCTCACTCTCTAGGGATTGTTGACATGGAATTCCACACAACAATGCAAACTGATGTCTGTTAAAAGTTCAGCCTGGGAAAGCAGCCTGAAGCTGCTTTGTGTATTTACATTTAATGTTCTCAGAACGTTGGCCAATGTTCTTTATAAGTTATCTTAAAGTTATCGAAATTAACGTTGCGATTATTTTTTAATGTTCTTGCAGTAACGTTAGTAAAACAGTCTTAAGGTTATGTATCATATGTCAAAAACATGATTCTTAAGTTAATAAGTTAAGAAAATTAAAACGTAAGTTAAAAAATTAAAATGAAAAAACGTTTTAAAAATGTTGCAGAATGAAAAGGTTTATATAACAACGTCTAAAAGTACTGGACATTTTTCTAGAACTTAACCGTTTCCAGAACGTTCAAAATAACAATTTTAATGTTTCTGTTGCATAATGGAAACGTTAGGGAACATTCTTACAACCTCAAATTGTTAGCTGGGATATGTCTGTTGTTATCATTATGCAACTCGTATCTGGGCCGTTGTCAGTTTTCTTCTGCATTATGTGTCAGTTACATTGTCATGCTTGATTTTCTGTTTATATTTCGATCTTTGCTGCCAGTCTTTGTCTTATATTGTTCTCTCCTTAAAAAAGATCATTCTGATAAAGTATTTGAGAAATGCTAATATTTGTATGAGTTTACAGGCCCATTGCTTGCGTTCCATAACTGATAGTTTAAATGTTTTCATCATCAGACGTCTTTTGAGAGAGAGTTGTGTAGAGGGTGTGTGTTTGTACCGTGCAAAACAACAGACTTCATTGTCACCTTCTATAACCAGTCTATACACTTCAGCTGCTTTTACATAACTCAGCTACTTCTGTTTCTGTAAAAACACTCAGAAGGCTCTTCTCCTTTAAGACACGTGCTGAGGGAGCAGTTTTATATTCGGCGTATCTTAGCGCTGATAATCGCGCAGACACGATTAGCCTGGAAAAGCTTTTCAGCTGCTCCTGCTATTTCCTGCAAACTGAGACCTTGTGGCAGCCAGATGTGCCCTGTTCTGAAACCATTACTGGTTTATTGCAACTATGAGGAAAATCCTGCTTTTAAAAAGCACAAGAGTATTATTACTGATAACTGGTACTGCATGTTCTAAGACGGTATGTTGCCGTTTACCGTGCGAGAGTAGAACTGTCAATCAGTTGAGAGTTTTTTGTACCGTTTAAACCACAATAAGACATTTGTGCGGCTGTCGGTGGGCGGGGCTTCTTTATTATTAACCAGTGAGTGACAAAGGAACGTAGTGTAATAAAAATACAGAGTTAAATGTGTTCCAAACACAGAAGCGCTAGTTATTAAGAGCTAAAACACAAATTTAATATATGTCATGAGGTTTCTGATATAGGAATTTAGCTAACCCAACACTGTTTTGTAATTCGGAGTGCTCTCATGTTCTCAGCTTCACTGACATTTTCATAACATTCATGAAATGATCCTCGCGGCATCAAGCCGTGATGACTCATGGTTTAGAGTGTCCTGGAGGAAGGGAGGGGTGGAGCTGGTTGGCAGGCAGCTTGCGGTGATAAACCCTCTGTCCACAGTGTGTTGGGTTCGAGCAGGCCTCGGCTCACAGAGCTGCCTGTCTTCTCCCCTTCGCTCTCTGTGGGTCGGGTGGACACAGCTTGGACTGTTCTCCGAGGAGGCGGGGCTTCTTAGCAGCCCGTCGTTCCTGCAGGCAGCACATTCTTGCACGTTTGCCCTGAAAGGACGATCTGTGTGAGATGCAACTCGAACCCACAACCCCAGTGGGTGTGCGCACACACTCTTTACATATTCGCATGTCTTGATAAAGTGGTGATCTGTCGCTCTAAACGATGGAGGTTCCAGAGGGATTTTTTTTTTAATTTAAACAACATCATTGGTCAGTTGATTTGTGCTGGTAGAAATATTGTAACACAGCTGCTGGAATGCATTAAATGCTATTAGTTGTGGCAGTATAACGTTGCATAAAAACTTTTTATTTGTAATAAAAGCAGCGATTCAGAATTTATCAGCGAGTTTGATTCCGTCTCTTGTTTTGACTGTCTGTTGGAAGCATTGTGTTTTTTCACACTATATCTACTTTAGACTACGTCCATGTTAATCCTGATCCATTTCAAACTGTCTTGTTTATCTGCAGTATGTTTTGGCCTTCCATCCACATGCCTGATGGAAATGACACAGGCCCAAATTCATGTTGTACCAGCTAACACACTTTAATAACAAATTCTTTTGGTCCTGCACTGTATTTTTGCATGAACGGATGTTACTTCGTTAAACTTTAATAACATAAAACTTTTCTTGTTTTGCTAGGTGACACATTGCTACCATCACAGCTAGTATTATTCAATATGCCATTCCTTTACTTGTAAACTTTGATATGTCTTTCAGCGTTTTATTGTGTCTCCTGTAAAAGAGCAAAAAGAGGGGCGTTGACTTATTCCAATCACTGCCCGTTTGGTTTATTTGTTATCCACGGTCCCGTCACTGGGTGTGAATGTTCAGATGTGGATTACATTAGAGTCGTTTCCTGGACCCCTGAAGGGACAGAGGACCCCCAACACCAAGGAAGGGAGGATGGGCCATCCCGGAATTCTGTGGGATGTGTTTGGTCTTGTTGTGCAATTGCAGCCCAGTTAAGATTTTTTTTGGGTGGTTTTAACTAAAGCAGCTGTGATGACCCACATTCCAAGCTTATCCCATGTGACTGTACTCGGGAATCTTGCACAAGAATTGGGCTAGTTTGAAACGCCCACTGAGAGGGAGGGGTGACTCATGGAAGAAGTGAGGAGGTTTTGTCTGGGCACAAATAAGATTTGGAATGGGAACACTGGGATAAACAACAGGATATACAGTATTCCCCAACACCAGCTTTTGTCTTATGCTCTGTATTTAAGATTTCTTTTCAGCCTCCTACAATGCGTACAGACATTTCACAATCAATTTAATAGATAAACGCTCTTTGCTCTTTCATGAAATTTGTATTCCACTATAGCAGTTAGATGGTGTATGATACAGTTTTGTAGGATATGATAAAGCAGGGACATTGGTTTCACCTTAGAGTACATTTTTCACCAAAATCAGAATTATGTTAAATAATAACCCGGCTAATCCCATCTTTATAATGGTAGTGAATGGTGCCTGAGATTCTAACGCTTTAAAAAAGGACATTCATCATAAAAGTGATCCATACGATGCCAGTGGGATAATAAATGTCTTCTGAAGTGAAACAATATGTTTGGGAAAGAAAGATTAATATTATTAATGAATAAAATGAGATTACTAAGCGTTAGATTATAGGATCATTTAATTGTCAATGAACTGTTCCTAAGCGGTTTTGATTCACATTGCATTAACCGCAGATTGGAAGGTCATTCAACTCTAAGCAAACATTTTGTACCGGCCTGATTCCAGCAGAATTTGGGTCAGAGAGACCCGTGTGATCCAGCTGTAGTGTGTGTTTTTAGGCCCAGTTTAATGTCACCTCACATTGGCTGCAGGCCAAAAATAGCACTACTTAATAATCACAAGCACAGACCTTGTGCTTGTATGACGGCACAAGGAGAGATTGGCCAACCACGATAAGCAACAAAAATAACCTTCAATGTTACTTTTCAATGTCAGTGCGCAAATATGCTAGTTTGGCTCTGGTCTGCGCTAAGTCTCGTCATAAATGTCTGGCTTGGGATGTTTCAGTCAAAAGTAAATTGATTTCTAGCAGCTAATATCAGCGAGTCGGACCCAATGGTGGGTAAAGTACAAGGTCCAGCCTCAGGAACAGCGTGATCTTTGGCCCCTGTGTGTTTGTTGGTTTTGCCTCGTCTCTCATGGGCCTTTCCACGCATCTGTTTTGTAGCTTAAAGTGTTGCATCATCCAGAACTCCATCCCTTTATGGCGAACAGACTTCCTCTTTCTGCACACAAACACACATTTACAGCCCCTCCAAGGGTTAAAACTGACAGGCCGCTGTCAGAGTTCTGCCGGATGTCCAGCGTCACCCCCTCCAGCACTCGTGAGATGTTTGTCTCACAAAACCACAGCAGATTCTCCAGCTGCGTATAAACTTAGAGTCAAATTGCAGTTCCCTGCCCCCAGCTAAACCAAATGTACAACCACCCGTTCCAAACAGTGGACAAAGAAGCCTTCCTTTCCCAAATACACGCAGTCTTGTGGATGGAGATGGGTGTGTCTTCATTTATCATTTATCATTTGCATACTGCATGTTGTCTTGCGTTCTTTTTTAAAACAGTAGGCAGTATACAGTGCGTACTCTGCATGTGTTCCATTCCACACACTGACTTTTCATGATCCGCTCTCCCTGAATTCGACCCTGTATTGTCGTGCACTAGGAAACAGGATGAGGCACTAGGTAGTGTTGATCACTGTCTCCTAACCCAAAGAAATCCTCGTCTTACCCTCAGAGTGAACGATCTCGCGTGTTCCTCTTTGAGAGCAGTCAACACCCTGCAGTTTTTAAGAATCGCCATAATCGTCTTACTGCACGATCAGAGTGGCAAATTTAAATTTATTAAATGCACATCACCCTCGACTGATGCACGTAACCGTAGTTACACTAAACACTCATAACATGGCGTGTTATCTCACACATCTTTTGGCCTCATTTAATCCTGTTTCGTATGCCGTTCACTCAACACTATGGAAAGTTAATCGCTCCACTACGCCACACTGAGAACTCACCCTAACTGACCTCTACATCGCGGTACGCTTGTCGTACTCATACATGTTTTATTTGACAATAAAAGGCACGTTGTTTATGGTTGAGTCTGAAGAGGGCCGACGTGGGGTTCATGCAAGTTTAGGCGAGGCCTCCAGAGACACTGTTTACACCATCACACATTCGTCTGGCATCATTTCATGTTTAATATGTGCTGGGGATTGAATACCTGGCGCGTGGATGCAGACATCCAGACGTTTTGTCATCGTTCTGTGTGTGATGTGATTGGCCGCTCTCGAGAGAAGCGGGGAGCGTGTGGGGTGACAACAGTGGAAAATATAGGGCAAGACATTCCAAAGAGACTCTGTCAGTTCCTGATGCACATACTTTCCCTTGCTTTGGTTTCTTGTGTTTATCAGTCTTTTGCCTGATCTAAATGTATACATTTGATGTGTACATAAGATCTAATATGTAAACATTTAGCCCTTTTCTCTCTCTCTCTCTCTCTCTCTCAGCCCGTTTTTGACTTGGCTCACCCTCGGATCTTCTGAGTCAGTCTGTAATTGAACCCACACGCTGGCCACACTCCATTTTCTCCGTGACTCCACCTCTTTCATTGCTAGTTTTCTCAGTGTTTGGCCTGTATTTATGTGCCTTTATTTGAATACTCGTTGCATTTATATTTTTTATTAATCGTTTCATTAGAGGTTTTTGCCATTTTTGCTGGAGACGGCAAAACAAAATGTCAAGTTGATGGACAATTCAATTGTCATTGTTTTCTTGGTGAATGTAACCCCGTTTCTGTATAGATTTGACCCCTCTTTGTAAAATATTAACATTATCAGTGTCACAAATTTACTTGTTTGCTATTTTGTTGTATTATTTTCTGTTGAGCACCGAGACCTTTTGTATCAGCCTGTGCTTGTCAAAGCAGTTAATCACTCTTGTAATCTGTCTCTGCTGGCTGAGCACAAAGAACTGCGTGTCGTGTCGAACATGACTGTACCGTAGACTCATAAACAGAACCGTGTGCAGAGAAGAAGTCTCGATGCTGGAATCACATATTGACTCTCTTTCCGTGGATAAGACATCTGTGCTGTGACTCACCCGTGCAGATGGAAACAAGTCTGTTGTGGCAGAGCAGTTCTGCAAGCACAGACCCCTTTCAGACCCGCACTGTCCTGACGCTGTATTAATCTCTCCAGATAGAGGTGGAATTTTTACAGTCCCATGCGGAAAGTCCAGTGGTCTTCCAATTCCTGTCTGGAAATAACTCATGCATCTTGTTCATACCGAGGTTGTCCGAGAATCCCCAAAGATTCCCCAAAGATTATCCCCAGCTTACAATTTTAGGTTGTGAGAACATTTCCCTAACATTTCCATTAAATAATAAAATAGTTACAAATGTTATCTTGAACGTTATAGGAATGTTCAACGCATCCAGTTTTTAGACATTGTACAAACATTGTTGGTTATGAGAACGTTATTCAAACTGTTTTTAAACTGTTTTTAAACTGTTCTTTTTTGAGCATTAAGTGCAGTTAAGTGTAGAAAAGATTTCAACTACCACCTTAACTTTTTTAACATGTAATTTAACATGAACTTTCTTTTGCCCAGATCTGCCCCTGAGGAGAAGTTCTACCTGTTAAACAAACGTGCTACAGAACTATGTAGGAAATGTTTTTGTTGTCAAATGGCCTTTAATGTACTCAAAGGGGCCAAAGGCTTGAAAATGGTGCCTAAAATTGCCTCAGCCTGTCTTGACCTGTTTTAGTAGAGGGGCACATTTTTGGGTAGGGTAGGAATGCAGAAAGTGGCATGCGTTGATAGATATGCCAAGGAGAAGGGAGGTGGCTGTCTGAAGATTAAACCCTGTCACCACAGCACAAAACTGAAGGTTGAAATTAGGCATCTGATTGGACGGAAGAAGTGAAGCGACCCACTCTGATTGGTGTGAATGAACTCTGAATGTTTTGTCTGTTTCTCAAGGCTATGAGATCTGATCATCAAAGAAAAGTGCTGATGCACTCTTATACTGGGTATGGTTTGCAATTACGGTGTATTTAACAAGCTGACATTTAACAAGCGCCAGTTCTGACTCGTGCGCTGCCTGAGGCTTTATGTCTAGGTCAGGAGGTCTGGCTATCTTTCTATATATGTGTGTGTGGCTGATATCAAGCTTTAACTTCCTGTTCTTCTTCTGCAGCACTTCAGCGATCTCCTGGACGATCTCTCTCAGGAGACACTGCTGGGGCAGCTGCTGAGCGACCCCTTTCTGTCCGGACGAGGTGACGGAACGGACACAGAGGAGGAACTGAGCCCCGCCTCCCCTGTGCCTCCTCACATCCAGGCCGAGCACAGCTACTCTCTGTGTGGAGACTCGCGCCCTCAGTCTCCCCTCTCGCATCTGCCTGAACCCAGAAGCGATGCTGGTAAGCTTTAAGAAGTTGTGTAATCAAGTTTAAATTAAAATAAATAAAATAAATTTGAGTTAAAAATGAACAAAAATCAGTTTTTGAGCAAGCACATAACAAAAACATTTTCCTTACCGTACCCTGACTCACAACAGTAAGTTTATAATAATAGTTTATAATTTGAACGGTCAGGTTCTGATTTTCTGGGAATTGTCGGTGAGATTTGTTACCGTTTCGTCACGTCTGTAAACAGAAAGCCGAAGATTGGGCTCTTAAATCTCATGTGTGGGTGTTGAAAACAGAGAGCTTGTAGCTTGTTCTAACAGCTGGTGTTTAAAATGTAAACTTGTTACGTAAATACCGGCAAACAACTTGCAGTTTTATGTTTTGAACAGAGGTGGCGATAGAGAGGCAAAAAGTTACATGTGAAGAAGTTTTAAGAAGCCTTCTGTTCTTCTTTCATTAGGTGATTCTGAGAATGATGATTGGCCCATGGAACAGGAAAATGAGGTGGAACCCTTGCTGGGTGACACGCCCACCCTGCTGCCCACACTGACTCTCACTCTGGCCCCTGAGGGCCCGGCCCCTGAGTCTGCAGCCAGAGCCAATGAGCCCACCCTCACACTGACTCTTCCTCAGGCTACACAGATGATGCCTCTCACTGTGAGCACCCTCATGTCGACACCCGTGTAGTTCCCTAGAGTGACTGTTTTAAAGGGCTTTTTTTTTAATGAAGTGCTGTTTTATGATTGGTTGTTTCAGGTGAAGGTGGATAATGACGGTTTCAGCCCTCAGATTAAGTTGGAGCCTCACGAGGTTGATCAGTTCTTGAACCTCTCTCCCAAAGGTGAAACATCTCACTGTATTAAACTTTGATGAGTTAAAAAAAGCTTTAAAAATACATCCTGTCTTGTCTTTAATCCAAATAAAAACATAGAAAGGCCAGGAAAAAATATTAAAAACAATAAAAATAGCATTGATATATGCAAAAGATAATGACCGCAGAATGCCGCAATTGACCGATCAGAATCAAGCATTTATTGTAATTAAAATGTTATATTTATAATGATAAATTATGTGTTAATTATAATGTTTATCTTCAGGTCTGGAGTCTTTGCAGATGCCCCCCACTCCTCCCAGCTCTCACGGCAGCGATTCGGAGGGAAGCCAGAGCCCTGTACACCCCTGCACACCCGCCAGCCCCACACAGACCCCCGCTGTCCTCAAGATGGCGCCCAGAGCCCCTTCCTCTCTCTCCAGCTCTCCTCTGCTGACGGCCCCCCACGTGAGTGAAAAACACACCGTGTGAGCTGTAACAAAGTTTTAGTGAACCAAATGTGACCTCCTTTACCCCCGACAGAAACTACAGGGCTCGGGTCCCCTCCTGCTGACCGAAGAGGAGAAGCGCACGCTGATCGCCGAGGGTTACCCGGTCCCCACCAAACTCCCGCTGTCCAAGGCTGAGGAGAAAGCCTTGAAGAAGATTCGCAGGAAGATCAAAAACAAGGTCTGTGTTTTGTGTGAGTCTCGTGTAGAAGATGCGTCAGATGTGACATCAGATGTGACGTCAGATGTGACGTCAGATGTGACATCAGATGTGACGTCAGATGTGACATCAGCTGTGACGTCAGATGTGACGTCAGATGTGACATCAGCTGTGACGTCAGCTGTGACGTCAGATGTGACGTCAGATGTGACGTCAGATGTGACATCAGATGTGACATCAGATAGACTCACGCGTGCACGTGAATTTTCCTTTTAGATTTCAGCTCAGGAGAGCCGGAGAAAGAAGAAGGAGTACATGGACGCTCTGGAGAAGAAGTAAGCCGTTTAAATATTGAGTTAAATGTTTCAAACATTTATGAGGTATGAGAGGTGAAATAATGGTACATCGTTCATCCGATACGTGTGCGTCTGTTATTTTTTTACAGCAAAAACGTTTTTCACTATATAAATATCCTCGTACCTCTTGATTGCCATGTTACAAAAGTAAAATACATCTTTTAAAAATGTTACCAGGCGGAATTAAATCAGCAAGTGAATGATATATTATGTGACATTGCAATACCCTCTCTGTCCACAGGGTGGAGACATGCTCCAACGAGAACAGTGAGCTGCGCAGGAAAGTCGAAACCCTGGAGTGCACTAACAAGTATGTTTAAGAGTCACTTTAGTTCTGTTGATAACTAGCTGTACGCCGGAATGGATATAAATGCCACATTGCTTACGCTAGCTGTTATGCGCCATATGCGATTGTTATATTCAATTATTAATTATAAGTCACAGGAACACATTTGTATTGATTATGTAAATGTGTGTTTCAGGTCTCTGTTGCAGCAGCTCCACTCGCTGCAGGCTGTGGTCGCAGGAAAGGTCCCGCGGTCCTGCAGGGTGACGAGCACACAGACCTCCACGTGCCTCATGGTGAGAGCTTTCTCTATCGCCGCCCTGCTGGACGCTTGCATACTGCATCATTTTATATATGTGTGTGTGAATGAACGAGGGTGCGGAAGACGAATGTAAATGAAAACAAAGCAGGGCTATATTTATCCTGTTGTTTCTGCTGTTGGTGCAGGTCGTGGTCTTGTGTTTCTCCGTCTTTTTGGGGAGTTTCTACCAAGGCTTGAGTCCCTGTTCTTCTGTCGCTAAAGCAGACCTGACCAGAGACATTTCTATACAAGACACGTACACTACCACAGGTACATATTACTGTATTCATCACTGAATATGTATTAATATGCTGGTTAATTAACCAATTAAATGTGCTTAATTACATATATTAATATTCTATTAATTTGATTTTTAATTAGAATTTTTCTCTGCTGATAATAATATCTTTCTGTCATTATTATTAATATTATTGTGCCGTATTCTGTTTATATTTGGGTATATTTACAGAGTAAATTGGAAGGTGGATTTTTCACATGCCAGTAATGGTTAGTTGTTCAATCCGTGACCGTGTTTGATGAAAAGTTGAAAGGTTTTGTCTGTCTGTACGTGACAGATGTGTTTGTCTACTGAATGGAGCTGAGGCTGTATTTGGCTGTCTCGTAAAGCCGTGGTGTTGTCTCTCTTTCAAACACTCAGAGTCATTATCAGTGGCTGAGTGGGACAGTAATTATCCTGCTGTTAAAAAGCAGAGCGATCCGTTAATCATCACTGATCTCTGATCTGTCTTTATCGCGTTTCTCCTACGCACGCTATCCAGTTAATGCAGCTGTCTGACAATGCGCTGATTCCTGCACGTTTGGGCGTATAAAAAGACGCTCTTCTTTTATTGGCTGGAGTTTAGTGTCATATCTGGTATTTACCACAATCTAAAATGTGTCTCCTGTAATCACTTGTAATCAGATACAGAATGGTCTGTAACCTCCATCTAGACTCTTCTTGATACAGGACAGAACCAATTGTTTTTAATTACTAATGTAAACGTTTGTTTGTTTGTTTGTTTGTTTGTTTGTTTGTTTATACAGTGAGGTCCCGCAACCTGTTGGGTTTGTCTGAGAATGGAGGGCTGGACGACCCCTATCCCGTCGGGCTTGGAGGGGAATATCCTGAATGGGAGGGGCAGGCCGATGTCATGGCAACGTGGCGCTTGGAACAGCAGCGCAAACAGGAAAAGGAGGAGTCGCACGAAGCCGAGCCACACCCACATTTACTGAACACCAATGAAACGCAGAAAGCCTTTCTCATAGACCTGCACGCGCACAGGTAACTCACTTCCTGCCTGGTCGGAGGTTTTGTTCTTCTGTCGCCGCTTTAGATCGCAAGATGTAAATAAAGGACATTAAAATTTATTCTTTCTTCTCGCAGGTCAGACTCGTGGTCAAACGAGACCGCAAAAGTGATACAGTTGGAGAGGGCAGTCAATGAAACTTCCTGAGGTTCGGCTGGTCCCCCTCTGTCCCCCACGTCTTGTATCTCGCTGCAGTAGCGGGCGAAAGCCTCTATATTTATAGAAGTATTGGTTCACTTTCATAAGCGTCCCTTTTAATATCTTAAAAAAAGGGATGTATTTTTATTCCATGTATTTTTATTCCATTCCAAAAGTATATCAGATTTTTGTACCCGATTCTGCTTTATTTTCTCTTTTTTACGTGCTTTAAATTTGTTCTAATGCCCTTTTTTTTCTCTTCACTTTCTTTATTTGCCCCGTGCTACTGAGAACGTGTGTAAATATATGTTGAAATGACTTTTATTTTCACATGTACACAATTAATCGGACGATGGGGTTTAATGTAGCGCGTCTGTTCAAGAGCATCCAGAGATACAGACTGTAATATTACATCAAATATCCTGAAATATCCGCTTATGAAATTAAAGGCATTTGCGGTTTAAGAACGAGGAGTTTTCCAAAGCGTTAAATACGTGATGTGTCATTTGTAATATGTAAATATTGACTGTGTTGTATTGTTGGGGATAGAAATGAATTCATGTGCTTTATATTAATAAATATGTTTATCATAGAGGGTAATAAAGAGGAACAATATGGGCATGACATGAAAAGTATGAAGATTTTCTAACCCTGAAACACATGATCCATGGTCCCTCGTCTGACGTTGCCCTCTTTTATTTGAAAAGGGTCCTGAAAGGACAGATGGCTCTTTTTGTCCTTAGCTGGCCACCATCCAAACCCTGTCTGCTCTCTTCTGAGGGTGAAGGATGCTCACTAATGAGTGTAGCTTTCTCCTGACCAGATCTGAACGGATGTGACACCCGTAGTTCAGAGCAATCTGCAACGGGTCCATGAACATCCGGTTTGGTGATGAACTGACTTGCACTGTGTCCCCATAGAGCTGATCTGTTATTTATTATTTTAGCATGTCTGCAACCCTTTTATCTGCAGACGAGAGCGTTTTGAGAGAGATGGTTGTTTCCTGTTGTTATATATGCAGATGTGAATTATGACACAATGTCTGGAATATAGCAGAGGATGATTTTGTACATAAGCGTTGGTGTGTATTTCTTTTCTGTTTGTGGTCTTACGCGCCTCTAAATTGTCACTTTTCATTGCATCACAGTTCTCTAGTTTTTATGCTCTTTAAAATGATCTTACTGACATCACTTCATCTTTTTCCTGTTTTTCGGCAAAGCAAATAAATATTTTACGTAGTAAAAGCATTAAAATAACGAGTCTGAGTTTTGTCTGTTATGTTCATGTTAGCCTGCTCTAATATCAAATACAACACTACTCAAATGTATTGATTATTTTGCTGGTAAATCTCTCAAATCCCTTTTGATAATAATTCTAGGTCACATTTCATCATAAAATGATACATTTTACTGTATTACATTGTTACATTGCTCAATTACAAAAGTAAGTGCTTATTTGTTAAACGCCGATACGTGTTCCTGTAACTCAGTTGGTAGAGCATTGCGCTAACAACCCAAAGGTTTGGGTTCGATTCCCAGAGAGTTTATGCCCCGGCAAAATGTATAACTTGAATAAGCTGTAACTGGCTTTGGATAAAGACGCGTAAATGTAAAATTGTCTTGGAAAAAATGTTGTCTAAATTTCTAGTTTTATTTATGCAGAATCATACTTTGTTTCGTGAGACTTATCTTTAGTAGTTTACATTATTATTAGTTTTTTTACCCTTCATAAATCATTAACACACACGGTGCTATCCTGGCATCAAATGTTTCCGATTATAATAATGAAAAAACACAACGTATTTGGAGCTACTTGCGTTTTCTAGCGTTTGGTACCAAATGTTTGGGGGTGTGGCCAGTATTTTAATATTATAATGATATGATGTGATTTAGTGTTTATAATAGCACTAATTTGATAATGCAATGTGTACACGCGATGTTTCCCATTTTGATGAATTAACTGATCCCAGCGCGGTTCCAGTTTAAATCCTACAGTAAACAATTTATCCGTCTTGTGGTTTGTCTCTGTGATCACGCTGCCAAGGTGGAAACGTCAGAGCGCGTTCCCATGCGTGTTCGTGCGTGTGTGTGGGTCCATTTGGAGCCCTACTTTCACTGCCTGATGCTCTTGCGCTCCGGCGATGAGGAGACATATCCCACAATGCCCTCGTTAACGGAGCCCTGAATGGATGCAGCTGTTACTGAAGCGGCGTGTTCCGCTGGATAGACCCCCGGGTCCGACGGCGTGTGCGCAACCGTACCGAGAACCTATCCGCCAGGCCCGCAAATAGATAGATAGATAGATAGATAGATAGGGGTTCATCATATGAGGAACATTGCAAGAGACCTTGGGAAGGACTTTTAATCATTAGAAGAGAGAGAGGGGGTCCACTCACTGCCGACCGGAGCATGATGGACCCCCTGACCGACACACGCGTGTGTCAGGCGGTGCGCAGCGGCAGAGGAGCCGCCGATGGGGAATCCGCGGACGATCCGACGCGTGGCTGCGGGAGAGACGCGGCGATGGGCGGCAGTGACAGTTTCAACAGCTTCGCCGACACGGAAGACTCGCTGGAGGAGAAACTCAAAGGTCTGGCGTTCAGGAAGCAAATCTCGTACAGGTAAATGTATATTTAATGTAAGGCGAACGCGTTTGTTTTCAGCGCTGCGTGAACGCGTGTGACATGCATGCATTTCCTCACCATATGGAGAAAGAAACGCTGACATCAGTCAGTATGTGTTGCTGTTTGATTGTTACTTGTTTTGTTTAACAATGCGCCTTGTTTGTTGTCCGATCAAACATACACAAGGGTCAAAATAATGCACAATAATAAAAACGCGCCGGGTGTCATTATATATCGATGAGGAGAAAAGTCTAATCGATACTGAACATTTACGGTATTATTTCAAAAACTGCAAGCGCATTAAACAAGAGTTGGTGGTGAACTGCAGTATATTAAATCGTTTTGTCGTGTGTGTGTGTGTTTATTTTGGCGTCATATTGGTTCGCAAGCAGAATGAATGTTTTGTGTTGTGCACAAAGCTCTGGGCAATCAGACTGCTTTGATCAGATTATCCGACTGACATTTGACCTGTACAGACATGAATATGACGTGAAAGGAATAACCGATGCAGAGTGTACTAATGAATTTGACTTTAGCTGCGGTCGTAAAGTCTGTTCCCTCATGCCCGGGTCGGAAACGGCCGTGACAAATGAAAGGTCATTACAGTGCTGTGGGATGCTTTTACGGTTCAGCAGATGACAAAACAGTCAGTGGTTCGTCTGTAATACGCTAATAATCTGTTGTTGACACTCATGAGTGTGTTCATTATTGGTTTCTCTGTTATCGTGATGTTTGCATTGAACAGCCCTGGACCTTGTAGAGGTCTTTTAAAATAACTAACGCGCGTGTATTGGAAGCGATGATTATGTCAGACTATTAATTGGTGATTTTGTTTTTTTCCATCATCATTGATGGATTTTTTTTGGCATGACACTTGCAATACACGCAAAAAATATCTCAGATCTTTGAAACAGCTTTTGCATCTTTAATACCTAGGTAGGGAGCTCACTACCTAGGTTTTAAACAGGTCTTCAGGTTTGTATTAAAGCCTAACACAGAACACAGAATAGAGCAGTCCCATGTTATTCTTCACCTCAAAAATTCTCCATCGGTCTGTTCTCAGGGAGCCCTGATTTGACCTTCCCTTCCTCCATCTCACACCCATCAGAGGAGGAGGGTCACTGCCGCCCTCCTTCACCCTCAGCTCTCTGAAGATCAGTTGAGATCCGAGCAGATCAATCCTCCACTCGCTCCTGGTTTCACAATTAGGGTCAGTCTCTGAAGAAATGATCAAAGCTGTGCTGTCTTTCATGGAGAAATCTGTAGCCATCCATCTTCTGTTTATATACGAATCAACAACCCAGACAACAACTTTAAGCTGTTTATGTGCTGTTTTAATGTTTCCATTAAAAGTGTTTTTTTGAACGTTCTAGAAATGTTCAAAACGTCCAGTTGTTTAGATTACTAAGGGTTTTTTAGGTTACTGCAAGAGCGTTTGTGATAACCTTGAGAGAACTTTTAGAGAACGTTAGCCAATGTTCTGAAAACGTTCCTTGGTAGCTGGGATGTCCCACGAAACCAAACCATACAAGCTAACGTATCCTCAAAAGTGATGTCTTTAGATAAAAGTGTATTGTTACTTTTTTAAGCAAAGGTTCTAAAACTGAAGCTTTAAAATTCTAGATAACACAGATGTTGTTCTTACTCTACAAGTTTCAAACTGAGCACATTTATGGTTCTTGTTGGCTGGTAAATCACAGCGCAAGTATGAAGAGTCATACCCTTGTGTCAGCTGAAACTCAACAAAGGTTCTACACCATGTCATAAAAGAACCTTTGTCTGTATGGTTCCACAAAGAACCTTTACCATCTGTAGAACCTTCTGTTTCACTACAAAGGTTCTTTGTAGTGGAAAACGGTTCTTTGATTATAACAATGTATAAAGAAATGGTTCTTTTAAAAACCTTTGACTAAATGGTTCTTTAGGGAACCAAAAATGGTTCTTCTATGGCATCGCTATATAGAACCTTTTGTAGCACTTTTTTTAAAGTGTTGAATTTAAAAAACCAGGAGCACACAAGCAGACAGCGACCCATAAAAAGATCACATGCATTTTTAAATGTCCGATCACAGCCCTGATTGTAGATTTATACATTCTTGACACATTTTCACGCAGCCAAGCTGTTAAATAGTTAAACATGCATGTTTATTATGGTCTGTCCTTCAGTCAACTCTAAAAAAACTACTTCAGAGGCTGAATCCAGTAACTTCATGCGATTACGTCAAATTCAACACTGAAAAGATGACGCTTTCTCTTACGTCCATCATATGACATGTTTGTGACACGGTAATGCACAAACTGCCTACAAAAGTGTGTATTAAAGTTACAGTTGACTCCTGGAATGTCACGGTTTAGGGAATTCATGTAATTTTATTCGGAATAACAGGCTATGGGATCGTGCACAATAAGGCCGGTAACATGCATTAAAACAAGCAAATGGAGGTAGAGATAATTTTAATGATTTGGTGTCGCATTTGACATTATAGAAAACAGATCTGGAAAGTGATGCGTGTGCGCAGGGTGAGCAGATAAGATGAGAGAGACTTAAAAATGCGATCGCTAACAAGTGTTGTGTCTTATTTAGGTGTAAGGACCCGGGTGTATTCAGTCATCTGTCGGTGTCATATTTACCCCCGTTTGCCACTTGGTTTAATGTATTTGGCTGAAGTGAGGTGTGCGATTATTGAAGCCCGTCTGTGGCCTTTTCCATCGGTAGTTTGCCAGTCAGAGCTAACAGGCATGAATAACGAGAGCCATTTTGTGTCTGTTTAGGTGGTTGTGCACTTGGCTTGTGTTATTTATTTAATATTTGTTACGGTTTGGCATGACAACCGAGTGTTATATGCCCACTGCACCTACTGTGTATGTTGTTGTGTAGGTGACATCGTGTGTCTAGGAGATAATGTAAATGCTGTACGTGGGATGAGATGATGTTTATATAAACCAAGCTGACAGGGAACGTTCTCAGAACGCTGGCTGACGTTCTTCACAAGTTCTGTCAAAGTTATTAATGCGTCCTTGCAGTAACGTTAGTAGAATGTTTTTTAAAGGTTACGTATACTGAATATCAAAGTGAAATGCTAAAAAAAATGACTAGCGTTCTTATAACCAAGCAATAGCTTTACAATACAAGGGGTAAAAGTAACGTCATTTTGAACGTTCCTAGAACATTCAAAATAACGTTATTGTTATTTAATGGCGACATTAGGGAAACGTTCTAACAACCTAAAATTGTTGTCTGTGTAATTCTGATGCGCTTGAACCTTTTTGGGATTAGATTTCTTTTGTAAGTTTCTGATTGGCTGAAGTCCAGCTGACGTTATAATCATGGGAAGGTATGTGCGTGTGTGTGTGTGTGTGTGTGTGTGTGTGTCAAACAGAGCAGGGAGGCGTGTCTGAGGATGTACAAACTTGCCTGATTTTCTGCACACTGAATGCAAAAAGCACGACGGCACATTTGTTCCTGACAGCAGGCACGCACGAGGACTTTACATAAATGGTCATAATCTCTCTTAAAGACAGCTGTGTGCAGAGAGGCCAGCGTAACAGTGATGTCGCTCTTTTTGCCCTTTTCCACTGCGGTGGGGGCGTGTGATGCCGCCTGAGGAAACATAGTTTCAGTCTTTGCCTTATTACGTGTGTGAGCATAAAAGGCTTTTCTGCGGCTGTTCTGTTTGATGACCTGCTGAGCTGTGTGTCCTCGGGGCTCCACGCAGAAATCTAGCCCCAGGCTTTTGTCTTATGGAGGCCCGGCCTGGAGGAGATGGTGGAGTTGTTGGAGTCTCTCTCTCTTTCTCTCTCTCTGTCTCTCTCTCTCTCTCCCTATCTCTCTCTGTCCCTATCTCTCTCTCTGTCCCTATCTCTCTCACTCTCTCTGTCTCTCTCCCTCCCTATCTCCCTCTCTCTATCTCTCTCTTCTGTTTTTTTAGTCAAATGTCCAGCCGCTCACCTGTGGCACCTTCAGACAGCCGCCCCACTGGAGGTGTGAGTATCTCCATCTCCTCCCGTCTCCTGGTCCTCCTCCCGTCCGGTGGGGAGTTAACGCCGCCTCAGGCCCGTCTCTCCGCTGGTCTTTTATTAGATGTGATCCGTTGGTCACCACTGCCACAGATCTGTTTCGCTGGAGCATCACATGTGGTCCAGTGTTGTTGTTTCTGGTTGTCGTAATACGCTTGATTTAAGTCATATGAACAGGCTGTTCGTGGCATCGCTAAGTGATAGACTGGTGTTGTGAAAACAAAGCCATTGTCTGTCACAGACGACATTGAAGCATTCACAATTTATTTAACTGCCAAATCTGTGAGGAAAACAGAATATTTAGGTGAACAGACAATATTAGTCGACATTGTTAAGAGTCGAAATTATTAATGTTAAGTGTAACGTAAAGTGACGTTGAAAGAGTTTTTTGCTAGTCAGAACTGTCTAGTAGCGCCAGATCAATTTTTCGCTGTTGTTCTCATCGTTACATTTGCGCATTCGACAGCGACTTACGATGTGTTCAGCCTTGTATTCGATCAGTACATTTTGTAGAGAGTCAAAACTACAGCCTTTGTGCCGCTACCCTTTGTGCCGTGCTCTGCCGGTTAAGCTACGTGAATCATATTTAAAGGATTTAAAATCAAATCAAATTAAATTTTTAAAAACCTGCACACACACACACAGACACACACACAGACACACACACACACACACACACACACACACTGGAATGACTGGGCATCTTTTAATCAGATGATGTGACAGAGGACAGAGTTTTATTGATGATTTATATCCTGATGGTGTGTAATTTCACTGATTGTTGAAACTGTAATATCAGCGTTTAATCCTGATACACTCAATGTTATTCATTGATGCCATACTAGATTCATCTTTTGATTTGGTTACCGTTAACTACTGTGTGCTCAGGTGCATGAAAATGTCCCCCAGAACGTGTTCTAGATCATGTCTGGAACCCCCGTTCTAGTCGCACTCTCGCTGTATGAACCCATAGCAATAAAAACAACAATGAAATGAGGAGCCACTGCGGTCAGTCACGCAGAACTAAAGCGAGGTTTTGTTTACACTCCGTTTCTCCGTACAGACATGTTTGGGAATATGGATGGAAAATTCTGTCTGCACATAAGCTCCTCAACACAATTCACTGCCTCTCTCTGTGTTTCTCTGTCAGTCTATGGGTCTCTCGCTCGCCGCAACGCATTCGGCGCACAAATTATAGCTCGCGCGTTCCTCCAGCTGTGGTCAGGGAGTTCAAACATGATAGCGCAGGGTTACGACAGCCCAGGTCTCATTTAGCAAATCATTAATTCAATTAGGCAGCCTGGACCTCAGGTGGAAAAGGGAAGCGAGGAGGCCCCTCACGTACGATCCTCAGAGGGGCAGAACAGAGAAGATCTGGCCTCGCTATTATTACACTAATGGAGGATCCTGAAAACAGGGTCTTGACACGCATTACTGTGCTATTCAGAGGCCTGTTTTCAGTACGCAACATCAACATTTAACTGATTATTAACATGAAAGCCTTCTGTCACTGTGATGCTGTGTTGAGCTTTATGGGCCACACAGAGATTGGTATTTATTAGTGGCACACTTGTACGTTGTCTGAAATAAACTGTAAAGTCACACTTTTTCTTTGAAATATGTGTTCAACATTCATTTCCATGTGGCTTAGGACTTTACGGGTTCATTATTAATGCAAAATCAGTGGTTTACTTCATCATGTAACCATACTTGCCTCGGGCGGCGCACCCACGGACCACCCACAGAAATGGGTGGAGCTTTCGCAAAGCAAAAAGCTCCAATCTGATTGGCTATCTTAGTCGGTGTCTGCAGGGTCTGGTATGTCTAATTCCAAAGTTGTGTTCACACAGTTAGTTTGGCAGCCGGTTACACTTGTGAAGTACTAGTTACTGGATTCTCCAGAGTTTGCAAAGTTCATGGCATAACATTTTTGGAAGATATTTGTTTTATAAAGACAACAGAAAGTTCTGTTTGAGGTACACTTAAGACTACACCTACACTGAAGATTTTATAGAGAATGTAGCAAATCAGTGCAGATGGAAAAGTGAGACACTGTAGGATGCTGGAGAATTTCAGAACTTCGGCGCAGTTGTGTTTTTGCACGCCCAGTTTGTTGTATTTTGCTCCCATGCCTTCATAAATGAAAAAATAGTGTTTTAGGGTGTCTGGAGTGAAGAGCATTTGTCTCTCTGGAAAGTATTTGGGACGTAAGAGTCTTCAAGCCCTACCTCTGATGAAGGGGCTATTTTCAGCAGATAGATGGGTCAGATAAGGGAAAGATGCGTGCTTCCGATAACTCCCACGCACCCTGCGCCAAACGCCGAGGTTAATTATGGAGGTGTCAGCAGCCAGAGGAGGAGAACACAGAAAGAGAGAGAGAGAGAGAGGAGGTTTATGTACAGGCAGGAGTGGGCTCCAACCCTCCCACATACTCTCCTAATCTCTCACACACACACAAAAGCATCATCGTCACAGTTATATGTAATTATACAGTTCGATCCCACACTCTCCCACTCGCTGACAGCCAGTGGTACCACAGAACACACACAAGATATGGTTTGTCATATTAGTTTATATCTAAAACCTAGAAGACCAACACAAATGCATGCAGTACAGAACATTAGCCTGCTTCCATGTCTGTATACTGTATTTTAGGCTGAGTATTGTATCTGATTTATTGCATTTTTGTTATTTATTTTTTTTTTTATATATTTTTTGTCCATTAAGCTTCTAAGACATTGTGTCATTAGATTTGGTGATTGTTTCCTGTCTCGTGATTGGCTAATTGGACATTTCATTGATGATTCCGCTAACGGACATTTTAAGCTATTTCAAAGCAAATACATAACAAAAATGAAAGTGTAATGTCGTCAAACGATATTTCAAATATATATATTTTTAGTAACATTGCCCATCCCAGCTGTATATATGTGGCGGTGTTGTTACTCAACTATGAGGGACTGACCTGAGTTTCCTGTGATTGTTGTTTGTCAAGAGGCAGCCTGAATGTGTGTGTGTGTGTGTGTGTGTGTGTTTGTTAGGTCACAGAAAGTCAAGGGAAGTACACAGAAACTTCAGGAGGTCTGGACCTCTCCCTCAAAACACCAGGAAATGTGTCGCAGTCGTTCCTCTCGGCGTGTTACACACGGGAGCAAACTGCGCTTCTGTTCACAATAAGTGTTTTATTAACGCTGTATATCTCTGCGTAAGAGCCAAAATGACTGTTATTTACCGCGTTAATAAAGAGCCGCCATCAGTGGAGTTTAGCCGCGATTATTTACGTCGATGTTTAGAAGAACAATGAATCCATTTATCAGCAGAAATGATTCATTGAGAAACGTCCCCATTACCAGCTTTAAAATATTAAACATTAACATGTTGTCTGGCACTGTTTGTGCTGAGGACAGAAACATGCCTCAGGTCATGCAGTCTATTGAGGGCTGTTGCTTTATTAAGCAATCAAACCTACAGAGAAAATACCCATAGACTTACATTTAAAGACCTGAGGCATACAGCAACCTGAATATTTCTGAGGTCCACCATCACATAGCAGAACTCAGAACACCGTCACATAGCAGAACCCAGAACACCATCACATAGCAGAACTCAGAACACCATCACATAGCAGAACTCAGAACACCATCACATAGCAGAACTCAGAACACCATCACATAGCAGAACTCAGAACACCGTCACATAGCAGAACTCAGAACACCGTCACATAGCAGAACCCAGAACACCAGCACACAGCAGAACACCATCACACAGCAGAACCCAGAACACCATCACACAGCAGAACCCAGAACACCATCACACAGCAGAACCCAGAACACCAGCACACAGCAGAACCCAGAACACCATCACACAGCAGAACACCATCACACAGCAGAACCCGGAACACCATCACACAGCAGAACCCGGAACACCATCACATAGCAGAACCCAGAACACCATCACACAGCAGAACACCATCACACAGCAGAACACCATCACACAGCAGAACCCAGAACACCATCACACAGCAGAACCCAGAACACCATCACATAGCAGTACCCAGAACACCAGCACACAGCAGAACCCAGAACACCAGCACACAGCAGAACACCATCACACAGCAGAACCCAGAACACCATCACACAGCAGAACCCAGAACACCATCACAACAACCCAGCTAATCATTTTATAGTCATGTTTCCATTAAGTAACAAAAATTTTATTTTGGAAGTTCTAGGAACGTTTAAAATGTCCAGTTTTTTAAACATCGTATTAACATTCTGGCAACCACCAATCTGAGCAGTGAGTTTTGTATGTGAAAACACCACTTAAATTTTTAATAAAATGTAAAAATCTAGTTAACTTTTCATCTGAGTTCAAGCAAAGTCAAATGTGAGGACCTGAAGAAGATGCAGAATGCAGGAGAGAATAAAACACAGAGAGAAATTACCCAGAAGCCCTTGAGTACACATGAACAACACTCAGCAAAGCCAAGCCACCCACAGAAAACGAGATGGAGAAAAAGATATGAGGAGAGAGATGGAGATGGATAGAGAGAGAGAGAGATATGGAGAGAGGAGCTAGAGAGAGATATGGAGAAAGAGAGAGATATGAAGAGAGAAAGAGATATGGAGAGAGGCGCTAGAGAGATATGGAGAGAGAGAGAGAGAGAGAGAGAGAGAGATATGGAGATGAATGTAGGACACAGTGGTGGAGGAAAGTGTGGTGAAGGACAAGGTCTGTGTGGCCCACAGCAGCCGGCCTGTCAGGAAACTGTGGAAGGAAATCGAAAGAGAGAACGAGAGAAGGAGAGGAGAGAAGGGATGGAATGGAGGAAGATGAGAAGCTGTAGACCTGAGATTATGTTGAGGAAAATAAAGAGAAGAAACTAGAATCTCGAGTCATTTCTAGAGAAACAGATCGTTCAGAAATAAAAGTTCTGTCATTTTGTCACCATCATCTTCCAAACTGGTGTGACTCGTTCTCTTCCATACAATACAAAAGTCAAGAGTTTTTAACTATATTTACGTGCAGTTTTCATATAATGAAAGTGTGGACAGGTCTCCAGAAATGATATACAAACCATTCAAGTATCATAAAAGTTGTTCATATTCCCAAAGTCTCTGAGGCCGTGTGTGTGTGAGGAACATGACAAAATTTAATTGACTGAAAAAAACAGAACATTTAATCGCATCGATTAATCTAACTAAATCTTTGATTGATAGGAATGTAAAATGACATTTTGTTTCATCATTATAATGAAATACTATCAGCTTTGTCAGTAGCTGCATCGGTTGTTGACCATCACTCTGCTTCTCCTCCATGTTTCTGAGGCAACAGAAAGAGGGTCTGAGGGACAGACTGTCACACAAGCACACACAAACACTCTTGTAGTCCTCGCACACAGTACGGGCAGCAGAGTGAGCAGAGTGAGGGATGAGATTCAGTGGAGAGATTTAGGGATAAACTGTGTCTCGTTGTGAGGCAGATGGATATAAATATCCGAGGGCTGTCGTTTGGGGACTTTAAGCGGGAAAAGACCAGACTTCCTGCCTGTCTGTTGTACCAGCAGGATGGGAGTTCTGTGGAATACACAACAGCACACACCTAACACACTCGCCGTGTTGCTATGTGCTAGTTATATAACAAAACACTGTTATACATGTAATGTAGCACACGCAAGATTCAAGTAACATGAAATCCTGTTTACTGTACATTTATGAATGCACCGCACATGTACAGTAATATTTACAGGCTAAACCACAATCTTAGCTAACAGGGAACATTCTCAGAATGTTGGCTAGCGTTTTCTGAAAGTTCCCTCCACGTTATCAAAAACGTTTTGGCAGTAACGCGAGTATAATCTTTTAAATGTTATATGTCATATTAGAAAACGTTCTTCTTAAGTTGTTAGTGAAGTGTTTTAAAAATGTTACAAGAAAGTTTGAATAACATTCTTATTACCAAACAATAACGTTAATGCAATGTCAAAAAAATTTTTTTTTTATGTTCCTAGAATATTTAAAAAAACTTTTCACATTATGATTACTAATAGAAACGTTCTTATGACCTAAAACTGTTGGCGAGGATAACGCTAAAAAGTACACACAGCACACAGTTTTCCACAGTTACTAAACTGTTATCGGAAAGCGATTTCGCTGAAATATTGCAGCTGTTAAAGACATTTATCATTTATCTGCTATTGAATTGAGTTGCTCAAGCAGAGATGCTATCTGTGCTTTTAGGAGCAGATCAAAGTCTTATCCGGAAATCATGAAGGACAGGGAAAGTCACGGAATTTCATTCTCTAATTGAATGGAAATCCTGGAGAAAGAATTATGGATTTTACAGATAGGAATGGAGGTTTGCGTATCTGTTATTTCATCTGTATACCCCAAATATATATAACTGGACCCGCCCACGGATACATCCACCTACCATAATCCTGTCCTGTGTGTGTGTGTGTGTGTGTGTGTGTGTGTGGTTTTCCTGCCATTGTCAGTGAGTGTGTGTCAGGTTGCAGTGACAGAGCTTATGGCAAAGAAATAGGAAAGTGTCTCCATCCGGCGCGCACACACACACACACACACACACACACACACAGAAACCTTGGCCTGAGGGAACTCTGTCTAACACACACAAACTAAATGACTCGCACTGACCACACAATTCAAATAACATAAATGCAACTGTTTATAAACTACATCCTTGCTTTGGGAAGAGTAAATAGCACGAGCTGGTAAAAGTGAGGCGCGTGGGGTCTGAAATTGTTTAATTTGTGCGAGATGCAAAACTGAGAAGTTTGGAAACATGTTATATCAGACACCAGTGCTCCCAGATGGCTTCTACTACCCAGCTAACACGTAACATTCTCAAAACATTGGCGAATGTTCTCTAAACATTTTCTCATCAAAGTTATCAAAACATTTTTACAGTAACATTCGTAGAATCTTTTTTTAAGTTGTATATTATATGTTTATGTTATTTTTAAGTAGTTGGTTGAATGTTTTAAACATGTTACAGAATTTAAAACATGTTTGAATAATGTTCTTGTAAGGTGAATTTATTGTCTACAAAACTTTCCTAGAACATTCGAAATAACATTTTTGTTAGTCAATGATAACATTAGAGAAACATTCCCACAGCCTAAAGTTGTTAGCTGAAGGTGTTTAATATCTTGCTCGGTAATGTACGTCATGTACCGACCGTGTGAAAGTTTTTTGAGCCGCTTGCATTCTGTTATTTTAATAAATGAATATCAAGATGTGTTGTTAACGGGTGACGGTCTGATCCGGAACATTCTGTAGCGCCGCTTGACGCACTCGTGTGGTGTTCTGTACTGTAAGCTGTTATTGGGACGCTGTTGGTTTGAGATAAAAGCAGAAAGATTGAATGTGTTCTAATCGCCGATCTGCACGAGATACCGCTCGGTCTCGCGGGAGTTTGCCGCTTGCATCAATGTTGCTACGCTTATCACCTTTAGCGTGTTATTCACTCGCTCGCGCTGGTTCGCGCTAGTGCTGAGTCTCAGATCTTAATCTCTGGAGAGAGAGGAGAGAGATTGAGAAGAGTCTGAGGAGTTAAGGACATGCTGTCGTGATGAGAATGAAGGCTCATGTGTGGACACTCGTAACCTTGAGGAAGCAGGTCGTACTGGGGCTCCGTGAAGCGGTTCTTCAGCGTGTGAGCGGAGTCGCGGCAAACACGCTTGAGGAGAGATCAAAAGATGATGAGGAGAAACAGTCCACCCTCCTCTCAGACCTCTCTCCAAAGCCACGCCTCCTCAAAACTGCACGAAGGTGTGCGAATACACAATAGTTTGACAGACAAGTAGGACATCCTATCATTGCATTCGGACCGAGTGCTGTGATTGGATGGACACTTTATGGTCCTGCGCCTTCCACAGAAGATATCTAAATCTATATTAATAAATATATTTATAATATGTAATTATGTTTCAGGTTTTCCACAGCTACCAGTCAGGCATAAGCTTGCAGGCCTGAATCACCAGTGAAGCGCAAGACAGATCCTTGATTACGAGCCCTTACATAATCGAACTGTTCAAAGCTTTGCGTCATGGCACTGTAAATCTCTGAATGACATCATATCCTGTCGGTCGGAGAGAACAGACAGCCAGTGAAATACTCAGACTGACAGATGCCTGGATAAAGTGTCCTTTTGTAACAGGCTGGCCATAGATTGTCTTGCAGAAGGTCAGATAGGGTTGCACAGTGGACCTTAAAATAGCTCGACGCGCTAGACACTGGACTGACCTTGTGGTTTGGTTCTGCGGGGCTAACGATGGCGGTGATGACAGGAAGAGATTCCTGACCGTCTCTGGTGACAGAACCGGATCTGACACCCGCACATGCCCCTGACTTCTCAGGTGTCCTCCATCGCGTCTCAGCTAACCGACGAGTTGATGATGTCAGCTCTGCATGGGCGGCAGCAGGCCGCGTGATTGGGTGTGTTAGACGTGCTACAGTTCTAGCGGGCAGCCATGTGTAACAGTGATGTCAGCCTACAGAGGGGCGGTGTAGGCGAACCGTCGACCTGCCCGGCATTGTCTGTAGCGTCGGATGAGGCTGGAGCAGATGTAGGACACACAGCGGTGGTTGGGACCAAAGGGCTTAGACGACAAAATGGAAGGATGATCAAGGCCCAGCCGAAAAGGGAAGAGGGGAAACGTATGTGCAGAAAAGGTCGGAAACGAAAAGTGACCTGGTACCAAAGGCTTTTGGGCTACAGGTTTGTGATGGTTTGTCTCATTTTAGTCTATTCATCGACTGCTGTAACAACAGCTTAAAACACAGCTGGATTTTCAGCAGTATGCACGTTTGAGAGATGTACAGTGGGCGGTGCAGAGATATGATGTCATTGCTGTGTATGTGTGTTACGTAACCTGACGTAAAGCATACACAGCTTACAGGAAACGTTCTCAGAGTGTTGCCTAACATTCCCTATAAGTGCTCCCCACGTTATCCAAAACGTTCTTGCAGTAACGTTAGTGGAACGTTGTTTAACATTATATATATGAAAAATTGTATTCAAGTTTTTCGTTGAATGTTTTAAAACCTTTCATGTTTTGAACATTCCTGGAACATCCAAAATATCATTTTAATAATTTTTGTTACTAATAGAAATGTTTTTACAACCTAAAATTGTTCGCTGGGTAGAGGGAGTTTAAATGAAAATGCTGAGAAGATTTAAGACTTAAATACAGTGTTACGGTTGCCATGACAACACAAGAAGCACGTTATTAACCCAGGGTGTCAGGAAAGAAAGGAAGAGTCAGCGCCCGCTAAATTGAACACGCATCCCCTGCGTTCTCGCATGTAAACCATCTCTCATCTCTCTGCAGCTCCTTCCTAGATAAACAGGAACTGGCAAATGTCTGGCAAATTAATACAGACCGATGATAAATGTCACACGCTTTTGTTCTGAAATGTCTTCCTCGGCTAACAAGTTTAGGTTGTAAGAGCGTTTCCATAGCATTTCCGTTAGTAACAAAAACATTAGTTCTACTAACTTTACAGCAAAAACAAACTGTTAACTTTGAGAGATCTTTAGACAACGTTAGTCATCGTTCTGAGAACATTTCCTGTTAGCTGGGTCTGTGAAACCAGACCACTGTCAGAGCTGGTTTCAGTGGAACTAATTTCATTATAGCAGTCTGTCTGATTGCACTTCCTGTCCATTTCCACTCGCTATGGGCTTTATCTCAAATTGCGCTCCGTTTACCCAGCGTGCCGTGCACTCGCTTGATTACTTTCCAGTCAGATATTCTCTTGTGTTTACCCAGTGCTGATCGTACACCCTAACGTCAGGCATCTTTAAACAGCGGACATTACTGATTGATTTGTTTAATGTCGTGGAATAATATTAAGCAGAAGTGCGTTACTCATTTACCCGAGAGCATGCAGCAGTATGTCTCTCTCTTCTGCTCTGTCACTGTGTTTATTGTCATCTGGAATGTTAAATTCATTCATACACTTGAGTTACAGTTACTTGTTGTGTGTGAGTGTGCATGTTTGTTGGTGTGTGGGGCATCTTTGTGTGTGTGTGTGTGTGTGTGTGTTTGTTGTTTGTGGCATCTTTGTGTATGTGTGTTGTTGTGTGTGTGTGTGGCATCTTTGTGTATGTGTGTTGTTGTGTGTGTGTGTGTGTGTGTGTGTGTGTGGCATCTTTGTGTATGTGGCCTTCAGGTACCACGTCACATGGCATGTTTCCAACACTCATGTCATTGGACGGTGGTTTTATTTTTAGCTGATGGGGTCAAAGGGTGTGACCCCACGGCCCTGCTCACTTTACAAAAGAGCCGGTAACCGCACACTCACTTGTGTTCTCTCTGAAGGGAATAATTTTAGACGAGGACTTGAAAGTTTCAGCAGGGTGTCAGGTGGTGTCAGGTGGACAGCCCACCTTTTCCTCATCTGCTGGTCTTCTCACCGCCTGCCTCCCACGCTTGTGCCACGAGTGTGTAAAATTATACCGAGCGCGGGTCACTTTCAGCCCTCGCTTCAAAGGGACGGCCATATGGCGCTGTGTATTTAACATGTTTAATAATGAGCTCTCTGGAGAACGTCCAGGTGGAAAGAGTTTTTGGGAAAGGAGACGAGATGCCTTAAGGACGTTCTTGGATCGGCGTGTCACGGTCGTGGTTTCAGTTTGAGAACACATACGTTTTGAATATATAAATTAAAAATCACTCGACAGGTGTATAAATGTTCACTTACAATACATACCCCTGAGAAAATATAACGCGCGCAACATTTTGACTTTTGAATGCAATTATCACAGCTGGAGATATGAAATGCTCATTTAATACTGTTAACGATCGTTCATATGTTAAAGAACTTGATTATGGTCATTTATGTAAATGAGCAGCTTTTGACTATAGTATACTTGAACGCTCTTTCTGTCTCAATGCAAGTTATCTTTTTGCACAAGCTGTTTATTTTGTGTTTCATGTTATTTTTAAACATCACGTAGATTAAATGAGTTTTGCTGACATCATTATTACGGTTGTAATGAAACATACCGTTACACAGTGTATACGGCATGTATTTTCATGTAAGTCTGAGCATGTTGGTTTGTAGTTATGCAGATAAACGTGATTGGAGACAACAGGCAGTTCTGTAGAAAAACGACAGACAGGAAAAATTATGAAATAATACTGAGTCATACAAGCCCCTCACTGACACACACACACACACACACACACACACAGCGTGTCTGAGAATCCTGTCTGCCTGTTACATTCCATATGAGCCTGAGGTTCTCTCTGCACGCAGGGAATTGTGGGAACGTCCTGGCCTAGCAGACTGGTCAACAGATTGGTGTGGATCATTTTGATACTGGCACAAAGTGGAGGCCTGTTGTGTGTGTGTGTGTCTCCAATTTAGTTACACAATGATTTCTCCATTTATCTGCCCACGGCCCACAAAACAAGTTGTTATTATTTTCTCTTGAAGAAGCTGAAGATGTTTGTGATCACTCTGGGTTGCAGGAAAGCCATCTCGCGCTCAGGTCTCCAGCATCTGGGCCCTGCCTCGAACCCGTTCCCTACCCTGACCAACGGACCAATCAAGGAGCTTCGTACCACAGTGGACTGGAGCGTAAGTACCTTTGTCTGTTCTCCATCGGCCTGTCTCAAATCTCATGGTAATGCAATTGTGGTGATTAGTGATTTTTTGTCTGTGAAGCTGCAAACCGTAACTTGCCTCTTTACCGCCCTCTCTGTTTGAAACATATCATTGCAAGTTACCTAATACATTAAATTGCAAGACGTTACTCTGATTATAGCTCAAACATAGACCAAACAGCATCCCTGTACCATTGACCATAAATAAGCTAATGCTTGAGCAGTGAGAGGACCACGGTAGTTTTGCACATCTCAGCACATTTCGGCCGGAGTGCTCTGCGTGCCGTGGGCGGGTCCAGCAAAGACGCTTGGCAAGGCAACAGAGAGACTCACTAATCCAGGTGCTGTGTGTGCAGATGGAGACTGTCGAGGGGGCGGGGCACAGTAGGGCACTTCCTGTGCGTCTTCGCTGGTTTTTATTCCCCGCTAGTTCTCGAGGTGACTAGCGCAGCGATCAAACTTTAATGCGCCTTCCTGAAGCTGCTAATTGCGTGTGTATGTTTGTGTCAATACAGCGCTAATCGATGGCACACAAAACAAGTGTGTGTTACCTTATTAAGTGATTGTATTAAAATACTTCTCCACACTGCTTGCGTTAGTAGGTTAGCATGTGCTTTTAAAGATCCCAGGAAACAGCTCGTCAAAAGCGGCTTTCCTTCCTGTGCTGTTGTATTTCCTTTTGAAACAAGAAGCTGAGGTGGGACGTACGGAAGTGCCATTGTCTAAAATAGCCAGTAACCTTTAGTTTACTTTAGTTTAGCATGATTAGCCGTGATGTGCTAGTTGGTAGAGGCAGAGGAGCAATCAGGAAAGGAATGTCGTCATTTTACACTGCATTTCATATTATACAGAACATTAGAACTAAATTAAGCCAATTTAGAGACGCCCCCTCCGAACTAGATGGATCATCAGGTTTTTTGTTTCAGTTTTCTGAGAAGTTAAAGATAAGGTAAGTTACAGTCAACTTTATAACAATGCTTAATGCTATTAAAAGTATCAAAAAGCCACAAAACCTTATGAAATGTCCACACGAACCAAAAGTTGCAACCGACTTTGACTACTGAAAAATTGAGGGTGTGGCTTGTTTTTCGGCTGGGAATTGATTGGTTCTAGAGAAGTGTGCGTTTTAAAGCTTGCAGCAAACTACTGTTGAGGGGAGGGGTTAACCCAAGCTCCGCCCAAGCCGTCAAGCTGACATCATCAGAGAAGGTCTGAAGGCCGTTCTAGAGGGAAAGTACATTTTTAGATTTTGATCAAAGATTACGCAAGCACATAATAACGATGGACACAGGTGAACCATGTATCATGAACACCGTAATATTACATAACAAAATAAGAATTGTATATTTTGATGTGATGGTGACTGGCGTCCGTCTGTGTGCAGGAGAACGCAGTGAACGGAGAACATGTATGGATGGAGACGAACTGCTCCGGGGACCTGTGCTACCTGGGCGAGGAGACGTGCGTGGTCAAAATTGCAGTGAGTGTAACGATGACAAAGGAGGTTTAAAAAGAACCCGAGCCAGAGGCATGACTCAGAGCGCCTGACAGCTGGTGTATGCGGAGGGCTGGCGGGGGGCAATAGAGGAGTCATTAGAAAAGTTTAGCGCTGACATTTCCTTTCATTATATAATGCGACGCTGGCGGGTACTGAAGAGCCGAGGCTATTAGTGTGAGAGTGTGCGGCAGGTAAACGCGAGACTTAACGCTTTCTCTGCCCGCGTCGGGCTTTTGTTAAAGCGCGCTGATGTTGTGGAGAGCCGTGGCAGTTATAATAATGTCACTTCAATAATGTTGGCAAAATAAGGTTTTTACAGCGACAAAATGAGAGCGCGGTGGAAAAAAATCCTGTCACAATTAAATTAAAAGACGAGTCATAGATTTGTATTTCTCAGGTTTAGGCTAAGATTAAACGGGTGTTTTAGTACTGTGTGCTAAGGTTAGTAACAGTTGTACTGTCATACTTTGAAACAGGGATGTGAACAAACATGCACAAAGCGTGCGGATTATATTTAGATACAGAATGTGCTCTGCAGGTATGAAGGATAATTCAAATGATGACAATTAAATGTAAACAGGTGGAAAAATCCCATAGTCATACATTAAAAGGAGGAACCACGTAGAATCCTACCAACCCAGCTAACAGGAACGTTCTCAGAATGTTGTCTAACATTTTCTAAAAGTTCTGTCAAAATCCTTAAAACATTCTTTAAATATATATCAAAAACATTATCGGTACAATTGGTAGTAGAACGTTTTACAACGTTTTAAAAAAAACGTTCGAGAGACATTCTTCTAACCGGTGTGGTGTGTTGTGTACGTTTGGTTCTCTTTAAGAAGTCGGCACCCCGCAGGAAGTGCGCGGCCTGCAAGATCGTGGTCCACACGGCGTGCATCGAGGAACTCGACAAGGTGAGCGGGGACAGAAATGTCTGTTTAATTCTCCTGTGCGTGATGAATATGCAGCTAGAGCTGTGCAGATGAACGCTCGCTGCAGCGGCGCATGTTTGTCTTCTCAACATGCGTCACAGGGATAATGCAGCAGGATGAGGGACCGTAATCTCTGTATTCTAATTATAATTTTTAGGATCAGACATTGTGGATCTCTGCTGTTGTGTTGTTTGGATATATTTATGAGCGTGAATGCATGAAACGGAGAGAACATTTTTGTTCTAAACACTTTTTTACCATTGATGTATCGGATCTGAATATCTTGATGGTTTTATTATGGCACCTTTTTAATGGAAGTTACTGTTGTAATAGGCTGCAGGAAACTTCACAGTACTACGATACACGTTCAACAGTCCACAGTAATGACACGGTACTAAGATTTATTTCAGATGCAGCCAAAACATCAGGAAATTAATTTGTAACATCAACACGGCCGTCCGCAGATGTACTGCACCTCATTTATTAACTTCCTGTCTCCATAACAGATCAGCTTTCGCTGCAAACCCACGTTTAGAGAGGGTGGCTCTCGATGCATCAGAGACGTGAGTCCACGCGCTCATCACATGCTTGGAAATCACGCAACATACTGGAGCCGTTTTCATGTTTCATGGTGACACTTTGTTTTGTTGTGTTTGTGACCGCAGAATGTTTTGAGACATCACTGGGTTCACCGTCGGCGACAGGAGGGGAAGTGTCGCCAGTGCGGGAAAGTACGTCGCCGTACCTCACATTATTGTCCAATAGGAGTTTAGGAAAGATCAATGTTTGGAGATCAAGTCTTTAAGCTGCTCTGCTCTCTTTTTGTAGAGCTTCCCACAGA
The DNA here is from genome assembly GCA_036877575.1 of Botia almorhae. NCBI lineage: Eukaryota > Metazoa > Chordata > Actinopteri > Cypriniformes > Botiidae > Botia > Botia almorhae. Next base: position 49,556 of record JAZGTJ010000318.1, read on the forward strand.
AGTTCTTCCACAGTAAGGAGATCGTGGCCATCAGCTGCTCCTGGTGCAAGCAGGCAGTGAGTGTCACGTCTAAACAGATGCGTTGAAACACGTTTCATACTAGTTGATTGAGTGAAGTCTCGGCGCACAGCGGCCATCTTTGAAATGCCTCCGGGCAGCTATTTCAGTCATACAAGACCGAGTCCTGTCTATCTGAATGTCATATCTTTCGTGGTTTGTAACGTTTTCTCGTTCTCTGTTTGTCTGTCTTCAAGTTCCACAACAAGGTCACGTGCTTCATGCTGCATCAGATCGAAGAGCCGTGCTCGCTGGGGGCTCACGCGGGGGTCATCGTCCCGCCCTCCTGGATTATTAAAGTCAGGAAGCCGCAGGTACATCCACCTCGGATGGAAGAATATTGTATACAAAAGGTCATTTTTCTTAAAGGGACAGTTCACACAAAAATGTATGTTTAGTTTACTCACTGTCATGCTATTCCACTCTGACTTTTTTCTTTGGAACTGTCATTTCTGGTGAACTGTGTCTTTAAAAAAACTGAATCAGAGTATGTAATGCCATGTAAGGGTTACTAAATGAGAGTGACAATGGATTTTGTGTTGAAGCTGCGTTGCGTGTTCTGGTGTTCCTCAGATCTGCTGCTTTGGCCTAAATGTGCTTTTGTTTAATACAAACCACATACATTTTTAATCTGTGACATTATATAATGCTCTTGGATGTATAAAAACAGCGATACAATGTAAAGCTTTACGCATCGTTTCCTACACTGTACACATCACGGTTTATCTGTTACATCAAAAGCTATAATCGAATTGATCAAAAACTGACCCATCGTATCATTTTGGCCTGTTGTTCGTGTCTGTTTTGACCACACCCACTTCAATGACACTCTTAGCTGTGATTGGTGGATGTATGGATGGGACAGGTTTTTGAAGTGTGGCGACTGTCACTTTCAATTCGGGAGTTACCAGAAGAAAAGCACTAAACTGTTAAAGTTTAAGAATATTTCACCCAAAAACAAGAACTCTCTTCATCATGTACTCACACGTCATGTCAATCCAAACCTGACATCTAAAGCATATATTATAAAAAATACAGTCTATGGCATTTGCTCTGTAAAAAAGACACAATAGCACAGAAATGATCCCTTCTTTTGGGTCTGGATTAGCATGAGGTAGATGATGACAGCTTTGGGTTTTTGAGTGAACTATTTCTTCAACGTGAAATGAAGACCTTCCAGGTTCCATCGGTTATGAAAAACACAAATGGGGCGCGCAGAAGTTCGTTTTGTTTGCGATCTGTTTTACGAGGCTCAGCTGCCGTGTGTCCTCTGTCCCTCAGAGCTCCTTAAAAAACTCCACGCGGAGAAAAAAACGGACGTCCTTCAAAAGAAGAGCCAGCAAAAAGGGCACCGACGTGAGTAGCTCTGTTTCCTGTCCCCACACCCACTGGAAAACGTTCTCAGAGCGTTCGCTTATGTTCTCTAAAAAGTTATCAGTAAAATGTTATATATCATATATATCAAAATGACATTCTTAAGTTGTCAGTTGAACATTTTGAAAACATTACAGAAACGTTCTTACAACCTACAGTTGTTAGTTATATTGTTTGCCCCTTCTTCTAAATGATGCCCCAAAGCCCCAGTGATGAAAACCGAAGTTTGTTTTGTGTTTTGTGAGAGCTTGTCTTCCCTTAACTCCAGCTCAGCTCTCATCTGTCCCCACAGCTCGCTGCACTGCTGTGTGTGTGTGTGTGTGTGTGTGTTCATGTGCAAATGTGTGTGTTTGTGAGAGTTTAATGAATTCACTTCTGCAGGAATCAAAATGGCGTCCGTTCATGTTGAAACCGCTGCCCTCTCCTCTTATGAAGCCGGTGCTGGTGTTTGTCAACCCAAAGAGTGGAGGAAACCAGGTAATATGCCAAACAGTGCAGAAGTACAGTGCAGAAGTACAGTGCAGAAGTACAGTGCAGAAGTACAGTGCAGAAGCACAGTGCAGAAGCACAGTGCAGAAGCACAGTGCAGAAGCACAGTGCAGAAGCACAGTGCAGAAGTACAGTACAGTACAGTGACATTTTGCACCGACTGACATTTTATCATAACTTATCTGAGTTAAAAAGATTATATTATGTGAGGGGAAACACACAACCATGAAAACTAGGACAGCTATATAAAAAATACTCTTATGATTGATCATACACCAATATTGGACTGTAGAACCCTGCTGTTGCCCGATCAGATGTCTGTCTGTCTCATTTTTCTCTCTGTCTGTCTGTCAGGGCACTAAGCTTCTGCAGATGTTCATGTGGATTCTGAACCCTCGGCAGGTGTTCGATCTGTCTCAGGGAGGACCCAAAGACGCGTGAGTGTCCATCTGACACCTTCTCAGCTCTGTAACCCACAGTTATCATGTGCTGCTTTCAGTGAGCGAGTTTAGTGTGCCAGATTCTTCTCCTGCAGCTGCTTACCGCCTCAGTCTGTCTCCTAACTGAGCACAACACGGCTCTGATGGACTCCACTGTTTGCTCTAACTGACAGTCATGCTGGAGAGAGAGAGAGAGAGAGAGAGAGAGAGAGAGTATTACCATAGAAGAGCAGACACAGCTGGGTGGCTGGGAGGGTTTTCTCAAAGCTGTGCTTACAGTTAGTCTGTTACAACAGAAAAACTCTTTTCAACACACAAAACACACTCGAGTACATAAGTCACACTTACAACATTGTTGAACGTTTGTGGAGCATGTACGTAATGTTAATGTGACAAATTGTGGCTGTGGCTGTTTTTACAGGAAGTGTGTGTGTGTGTGTGCATCAAGCATGTTATTCCAAACCGAATATCATGTTAAATGCCAATTTAATCGATTAAAAATCATCATTGATAACAAAGACCGACGCTCATGTTTGACTCTCTTTGTCAGGTTGGAATTGTACAGAAAAGTGCCGAATCTTCGCGTCCTCGCCTGTGGAGGGGACGGAACGGTGAGACATGAAAATCGGAGATTTCCAACCTGTTAGAAATTAAGACATTTTGACCCCCCCCCCTCTGGTGACGAGTGTAAAGAATAAAGCAGTGATGAATACATTGTAATTAGCTAATGATGGGTCTGTAATACAGTTCCCTGATCTCATTGTCATGTTTTCATACTAGTCATGTCTATATCTATGAGTCACAGAGACAAAAGCTCGTGTTTTTTGTGTTTCGCCAGGTGGGCTGGATTCTGTCAGCCTTAGATGAACTGCAGATGAACCCACAACCTCCTGTAGCTGTGCTTCCACTTGGTACAGGAAATGACCTCGCCAGGACCCTCAACTGGGGAGGGGTGAGTCACTTCTTTAATTCATCTCCTAGATGAATTATTAGATTATTATTATTATTATTATGAGATGCCACAAACAAATTCAGATCCTTCAAACAGATTCAGACACATTTCAGTCCCTATTAAAGCGCTTTAAAAAAATATACTTTGTACCTTTGTTCGTGTCAAACGTCATGGTGCAATTCATAAATTATTGTGTGATTATAATTATTATTATTATGTGATCATAATGATGAATTTGAGTACACACAACACTGTCATGTAAATGCAGCTATGATCAGAAAACGCTGAATACGGATATTGTTATGAATTTCAATTCTTTATATTACACATCGCGAGCGTGTATGAGAGCAGACAGTGTTATCTGGGTTTGATCGCCCTCTTCTGATTGGCTGAGAGACCGTGACTTTATGTCGATTGGTTAAGTGGCTGTCGCTGATAAACGATGGTCATTATTTTCTATTATATTCTGACTGTGGCTCTGAGAGCCGCTGGCCTTCAGTTTAATGTGTGTCTTTTTTTCCCCTCTGTGTTTCTGCCACAATCTAAAGTCTGTTATTAGCCACACACTGGCTGTAATGATGCTTGTCAACTTGTGTCCTCCACTCTGAACGTATGAACTAATGGTATAATCATCTCAATTCATGTGAAGGGCTGTTTTTATATATCAGGAGCGATTCGTCGTTTACATAATGTGTTACATAAGGTACGACCAGAGTTGTAAGTTATAACAGGCCCGCGAGGCAAAATGCCATCGTCACAGCTATTTGTATTTGTATATAAAAAACCTCCATTAAGGTATGTTACCCTAAAAATCAATCCCAGCAAGCAAATTGATATAAAGCTTATTAAAGCTGCAATCCATAGCGTTTGTCTCTCTGTCGCCATCTCTGTTTGAAACATAAAATTGCAGGTTACTTTACATAATTTTCATTACATACGTTTAAAGTCAAATGTAGCCAAACTGCCATTATAAACCATAATTATAAACTTACCGTTGTGAATCGGGATAAGGTCAGGAGATCGTGTTGAACACTGATCTGTTATGTACTTGCTCAATAGCAGATTTTTTTTCATTTTTAACCTGTAAAAGTTACACATTGTATCTTTATTAAAACTTTATTAAGAACTCAACAGAAACCCACGGTGATGTTCTGTCATCGTCTCTCTCTCTCAGGGTTATACCGATGAGCCAGTTTCTAAAATCTTGTGTCACGTCGAGGAGGGAAGCGTGGTCCAATTAGATCGCTGGAATCTTCAGGTGCAACGCTCCTCTGCTCAGCCTGAGGACGGCTCACAGAAGGTCAGAGGCGGACTCACTGTAGGAACAGCCTCAGAAATATTATCATCATGTGACGCTAAGATCATGAAGTATCTGTGGTTCTGTTTTTAGCTTCCTCTGAACGTATTCAATAACTACTTCAGTCTTGGATTTGATGCGCACGTCACGCTGGAGTTCCACGAGTCCAGAGGTCTGTAAACATCTTACACAACAATGGCCAGATTCTACATTTAAAAACCGTCAAAACAATCATGTTGTCTATAATACAACCCCTTTAAAACAAAGTTGTTGTCATTGTTTCTTCGCAGAAGCAAACCCCGAGAAATTCAACAGTCGCTTCCGTAACAAGATGTTTTATGCAGGGGTGAGTTGAGTTCATGCCTGACCGATCCACGTCTGGTTTCGCTGAGGTTGTACCGAGAAAGAGGAGAGAATGTGTGTGTGTGACTCTAGTTTTGTTCCCTCAGGCGGCGTTCTCCGACTTTCTCCAGCGGAGCTCCAGGGACCTGTCCAAGCACGTCAGAGTGGTGGTGAGCACTCCAGAAACATTCATTATAAGCAGTGGTGCTTGACAGGCCCGTTTGTTCCATTAGGAGTTAATGGAGGTCAGACCACAACTGAGTCTGTCTGCTGATGTTCCTCTAGGGTTCCTCATGCTAATGCTCTTCTCTTTCATTATCTTCTGCGTAATGATGATTGTTTTTCTTCAAAGTGTGACGGTACGGATCTCACAGCCAAGATTCAGGAGCTGAAGTTTCAGTGCATCGTCTTCTTAAATATACCCAGGTGTGTACTGTACTGTACATACAGGTGCAAACCTTTCTGCCACTTCCCCAGCGAACAATTTTAGGTTGTAAGAACGTTTCCATTAAGTAACTTAATTAAGTTTCCATTAAGTAAAAATGTCGAGAGTTATTTTGAATGTTTTAGGAACGTTCGAAGTGTTTTAGATGTTGCTGCTTGGTTGCAAGAACGTTTTTTAATTCTGTAATGTTTTTAAAATGTTTCACTACTTTTGTGTATAAATATATATATATATATATATATATATATATATATAAATATATATAAATGTAAATATAAATATGTAAACACATTGTATTAACATTACTGCAAGAACTTTTGATAACGTTAATAGAACGTTCCCTGTTGGCTGGGAATACTCTTGTAAAGCATGTTGTCTTTTTTAACGTATCAACGTTTCCTCCAAGCCAGGCTGATGTAGTTGATTTGCAGGATGTGGTTTCCCTCATAAATCTGTGACCTGCGTCTGCAGGTACTGTGCTGGTACGATGCCCTGGGGCAACACAGGTGACCACAGAGATTTTGAGGCCCAGAGACATGACGACGGCTGCATTGAGGTGATCGGATTCACCATGGCTTCCCTGGTGAGTACTTGAACTTCAATGACACGTGTACTGAAGTACTGCTTCTTTAATGCAAACGGTGTAATATTCTCCTGGCCACAAGGCGGCGCTGCAGGTGGGCGGCCACGGCGATCGGCTGCACCAGTGCAGAGAGGTCATTCTCACCACCTTCAAGACGCTGCCCGTGCAGGTGGACGGCGAGCCGTGCCGCCTCGCGCCCTCAACCCTGCGCATATCTCTGAGGAATCAGGCCAACATGGTGCAGAAGAGCAAAAGACGTACATCTGTGCCTTTGCTAAACGAGTGAGTCTGCACTGAGGGTCTGCAGAGGTGATGTCACTTCCTGTTTGATGCGGTTTAAGTTTGATAAACACACACAAATGTTGTTAGCTTGATGGCTGGATGGGATTGTGTAACTAACAAGTCTAACACTAAAGTCTGTTTTCTAAAGCCGCGTCTCATCTGTGCTTCACTGTTTCTCAAGAACGTTCTAGTAACAGCACTAATCTACGTGTGCCGGTTCTGCGATGCCTCAGTGTGGTTTTGTTCTTTCTGTTCCTGTCTCCATCTTTCCCCTCCTTAATTACTGGTTGCCCTTCATCTGTGTGCCTCATCTACACCTCCCTCTCCGCCTCTCTCTCTCTCTCTCTCTCTCTCTCTCTCTCTCTCTCTCTCTCTCTTTCACTGTCTTTATGTCTTTCTCTCGTGCTGACTGGCTTGGCTGTGCTGCGTGTGTTGGTGTATGGCTGTGCTGACGCAGCATTCAGAAAGTATGCGCAGCCGACCTGCGCCGTCTCTCTGCTCCCCCCGACTCCTTCTCTGTGTAAGTACAGTATCTCTCACCAGCCCAACACACACGCCTGTGTCACACACCTCGAGAGAGCGTGTGCGTATCTGTGTATCTGTGTGTGTGTGTGTGTGTGTGTGTTTCATATTCCACCCAGCGAATGTCTTTTCAGTTCTCGTTTTGTTCTTCACTAAAGTTAACATGATGCACAAAGATACATGATATCAACCTTCATTTGTCCCATTGTGAAGTTCATACCTCCTTATGACATCATCATCAGGGTTTTAAACATTGATGAAATAGCCACAAATTTCCTAAAGGAACAGTGCACCTTAAATTTATCATTCACTTACCCCTATGTTGTTGCGATACTGTATGATGTTTTGTGTTCCGAGAGCACAAAAGAAGATATTTTACAGAATGTCTGGGCTGGAATTTCCCATACAATAAATGTAAATGGGTACAGGCAGGTTACGCTCCAAAAACACACAAAAGCTCATCAAGTCATCTGGTGCCATTTAGTGTCCTTGTGCGTGGAACAAACGAATAAACTGAAATTAAACTGAACCTCCTTCTTTATGTTCGGCTGAGGAAAACAGTCATGCAGGTTTCAAACAACACACGGGCAAGTAAATGAACAAAGTTTAGGTGCACGATCACTTTAGAGGACTGTAGTTGTATAATGTCTGTTCCACTTTCACATGTGTTTGTTAATTCTCTCAGAAGTAAGCATATACAGTGCCGTCGTGTACAATATTTCATGTGGCGTCACATCTCTCTCTTCGTCTGCGCGTCGCAGCCCGCATACAGTCCCTGAGCGTCTGCGACTGCGCGTGAACCGCATCAGCCTGCAGGAATACGAGAGCATGCAGTTCGACAAAGAGCGTCTTCGTGACATCTGTAAGACTTCATTTCCCACAATTCCGTTCTGTTCACTTTCCAGACCTCATAACAACAATACAGACTTCCCAGCTAATGATTTTAGGCTGCGAGAACGTTTTTATAAAGTAAAGAAAGCATTAAAAAGGTTTTTAAGACATTGATTTTCATGGTTATAAGAACATTATTAGCTAACGTTCTGAGAATGTTCCCTGTATGCTGGGTAGTATAGGTAAATATGTCAAGTTTCTGTATGGTAACTCCTGGTGTCTCTGTGTGTGTCTCTGTGTGTGTGTGTGTGTCTGTCTGTGTGTCTGTCTGTGTGTCTGTATGTGTGTCTGTCTGTGTGTCTGTCTGTGTGTGTGTGTGTGTCTGTGTGTCTGTGTGTCTGTGTGTCTGTGTGTCTGTGTGTCTGTGTGTGTGTGTCTGTGTGTGTCTGTGTGTGTCTGTGTCTGTGTGTGGTCATTCAGCTACACCGGTTGGCATTGTGGTGGTGAGAGGAGATTGTGATCTGGAAACGTGTCGACTGTACATTGACAGACTGCAGGAGGTGAGACCATCTTAATTCCTCACAGTCCGTCTGCTTTCATCACTGTAACATTAGCCAAGCATTACATTTACTGACTGGCTGCTATACGTCACTTTATAACTATAAAACAGATTTGAGTCGTCTGCTACACTCACACACAAACCCGAGTAACGTTTATGAGGGTCACGAGAGTTGTGATGCGAGTGTGATTATTAAACATTCTCAAATCTAGTCAAATATAACCAGTTTTACAGTTTCTCTGTGTTGCTTGGTCTTGTCGCTGCAGGATTTGCATCAAGCACCCCCTGCTGGCCACAGAGTGCATTACCAGGTCCTTTTTTAACAGACCTACTGTTTCTATAAATACCCGCCTGGTTTACATGTAGTAAAAGAGTTTCTTTCTCACAGGATGAGAGCACAGGGCTGCCACGGCCTAGTTCAACAAACAGACTTTCACCAAACTGGAGTTTCTTAGACTGTGAGCCTCAGTTTTTCATTAACTCTCTCTGCTGTACCGTAAGGACCAAAACATATACATACACACGAGTGAAAATTCCCATTAAAAGTTGTACGTTTATGGAATAATAGCGGAATAATAGCACATGGTTTATTGGTACACTGTCATGTGTTTAACAGGAAACACTGATAATCATTTGCGTCTATGTTTGTGTACTTGAATCAAGTGTGATTCTGGTCTAAGTGTTATAAAAGACTATAATTATAATTAATATCCATATGAATTCATATTTCACTGTATATTACTTTTTCCAGCTACGTCAGCTGACCGGTTTTATCGTATAGACAAGGCTCAGGTAGGATTTTGATGCTATGTACGGTGACAACAAATTGATGATGTCGGTAAGTTACATAATGAATAATTTTGTCCATTTTTATGCGTGTGTACAGGAGCATCTTCACTTTGTGACTGAAATTTGTCAGGATGAGGTCTTTATCCTGGACCACGAGGCCCCAGCAGTGAGCCAGGTTCGAGTACCTGGAATGCCAGATGTAGTGGAACCCGGCTCAAGGTGCGAATCCTCCCAGACATTTTTTTTTACTTTCTTTTTTTACTTCGTTGTGGGACAACAAGATTACCTGTAATTTTGCTGTTATTTCCTCCTCGCAGTATTACCCTGACCTCCGAAGAACAAGGTACAAAAAAAACAATCGTTTCTTTTAACCTGACAGGATCAAGTGGTGTTTAGATGCGTGTCAGGGAAATTTCCAGTTAGAAGTCATGATAAAATCTCACCAACATGGTCTGTGACAAAGTCTGGGATTCCAGAAATTCCCTCATACATACAATGTGTGTCATAATTTACAAGTACTTGCTAACTAAACCTGATCAAAACGGCATTCCTCATCAAAATCTCTTATATTACAGCTCTACTGTCAGCTGCTGTCAAAGGAGATCTTTTAACAGTAAGCTTTTCTTTATTTTTTTATCATCCTTTTATTATGTGTTTTATAAAATGAAAGTAAGTGCAGGAACAATTTTCTGGTGTATGACTCTGCAGGGTGTGGCACAAAGTACCACATGGTTTTCTGTAACTTGCGTAACCAGTAACACGGTGATGAGCATTGTCCCGGCTGACAATTTAAGGCTGTAGGAACATTTCTCTATTATTTACATAAGTAATAATAATGTTAAAAAAACGTTACAAATCCTTTTCAAACCTTATTTAATTCAGTAACTTAAAACATTCCCCTAACAACCTAAGATTAACGTTTTTGATATATAATTCTAAAACATAATTCCACTAATGTTGCTGCAAAATTATTATACCTTCAAGAGAACTTTTAGCGAACGTTAGCCAGCGTTATGAGAACATTCCCTGTTAGCCGAGCTGTTTTCAGTGCTTGTTAGGAAGGCGCACTGGTAAACTCCGTGACCTCTGACCCCGCAGGTTTCCAGCTCATGCAGCAGTGGTGTCAGTCTGTTGCTGCGGGACTCTGCCGGCTGCACTGCTCTGCATTTAGCCGCTCAGCACGGTCACGCCGATGTTGTGAGTTTTATTCTGGAACACGGTGAGTGTTAAAGTTCCGGAAAACTCACACGAGCTTTCACATGTTTGCTTATTCAGAGTTCAGAAATTGTGTGTCACTCGTTTCTTATGTCATACGGAACTAAAACTAAAAGAGATCAATGCATGAGTTCTCCAGGGAATGTACCAGGATTCTTATGGAGATTTCTGGGAAAGTTTTCAGTGATTTCCAGTTTTGGGAATGAGTTGGTCAGAAATTGTAATATAATAGCCCCACAAATATATTAACAATAGACAATATAATAAATCAAGTTGCATTCATTTAAAAACAAATGCGGCACATTTTGATTATAAAATGTCATATTTTACATATACGCACATACATACTTGTTTCCTGCAGGTTCAAAGTTCATGTTGGATTTAACAGAGAGAGAAACGTAAGTAGCCACAATCTGATCTCTGTATTTTTGCACTGGTGTGTTAGTGGGGTGAATTTCACCTGTGCTGGTTTGTGTTGTTCAGAGGTGACACTGCTCTGCACAAAGCTGCTTCTCAGAAACACTCAGAGGTGTGCAGACGCCTGCTGGAGGCCGGGGCGTCCCTAAACAAAAACTTCCTGGTGAGAAAGGTGTTTTTCTCCGGATTGCTCAAGATAGTGTACTCGGCACAAGCCGTAGTTACTGCAGGAACTATAACTGTTTGTCTACACTACCTAGGGCCCTAAGTATTATACCACCGTGTATCTCAGACCACACCAGTTGTTACATGAATGAATGATGTCTCAAAACGTGACTTTGAGGAGAGGTGTGCTTTCACCTGTCTAAAAAAACATTTTCACCTTAGCAACGCCCTAGCAACCACCCAGAACACGCTAGGATCATGCCAATGAGATTTGCATAGGGAAGCACCGATCATATCTGTTTAAACATCAATTACAAAACAATATTATTGCGCACGACCTCTTTGAGAAACTTTTCATGAATTCATTTTGTACTTTTTAGGGAAAAACGCCCAAGGATTACGCCCTGGATGCCGGGAACTCCGAACTGGCATCTCTTCTGGAGAGCCGTGCGTCGGAGCAGCCTGCGGCACGCGAGGATCTGGAGACGGCTGTGTGAACGCGCTTTACTGCACCTGGTGTTAGGAGTCACTTTGTACCCAAAGACGGGGTATGTCAGCATTCCTCCGAGCTTTCGAGCACGCTCACGCTCAGAGAGAGAGAGAGAGAGAGAGAGAGAGAGAGCGTGAAGGGGAAAGTGAGGCAGAAAGTTGTGCGTCGAGAACGCCTCAGGTCGCTTGACAAAAGAAAGACCTCCATTAACAGGAAATGTCTAGCTATCGTTTTCCACTCATGTTACTGTGGAGATTAGGTTGTTTTTATTTAGGCTTTGTTCTAGCATCTATTTATTGCTCTTATTTATTGAAATATTTATTCAGTAATGAATTGGGTTTTACTGTATAAAAGCCTGTGCGTTTGGTAACATGCTTCACAGGTTTGTTTTAGAAAGACGAGACGTTTAAATATGCCAGAAATGATAACGCTGTGAACGGTCACGCGTTGCGTCGTGTGCCAAAGATGCACGGGACGTGAAACTGTAGAAATCACCGAAAGCTTCTGAAGAGGTTCGTGTTGGTTCAGAGTTTGTTTCCGAGAGGAACTTCCTGTTCAGTTTTTGAGGTCCTCGAAAGAGACTTTACTCAAAAATGTTCATAACTGCATAACTGTTCTTATCCATTGTTTGTGTACCGTTACAGTGGAGTGATTGTGAAAATATCTTACAGAATTAATAGATCTGAGCCATATTCAATGCAATATGAATGGATGACATTTGTGCATTTATCCGTTTAATATTACATTACATTAATGTTTCCAGACAAGCAGAGGAACCGTGGATGGAATGAGTGTGTTTTTATCAGTGATGGCAGCTTGGCTTGTTTGTTTTTGGCTCTTTTGAAATGCCATGTTGCTGATTTGAAGAAATCTGTATTTGACAAGTTTAGAAGGACAGAATGAACCAAGACAAGATGGACTCTTTGAGCGGTATTTTTACACTCCTGTTAACATTATAAAGTCTTGCACCATGACGACATCAGAAATCACCAGAGCTGCATGGAGGACCACGACGAGCCCCTGTTAGACCGCTTTACGTTTGAGTGATCTGCAGTGTAATCTTGTATTATCAGTTGAGACTGTATATTATTATTGTGCATGGATGTTTCTTAGCCCACAGTACTCACGTAATGAAATGACATTGTTTTTTAAGTTATGGAATATGAAAATCGTTTAGTGGTTGTAATTTTGTTTTTTAATCTTTCAAAAGACGGAACTACTTGAATGTTTTATTTTTTCTCTTGTTTCTAAATATCCGTTTTGAGCGTATGAGTTTCAACTCACGCTGGACATAATACATGAATCTGTGACAGACATGTTGCACGTTCACAAAGCTGGAAATGTTTTCTCATTAAAAGGCGGTCAGGTGGAAAGTCCCGGTGTTGTCTTTTTATGGCATGTAGTTTCAACATCTTGCAGTGCAGGAAGAACAGTTTAAAGTCTTTAAAATACCACGTTGGAAAGATCGACACACCCTATAGTACATTAGGGATAATGCAAATATGAAACAAATTTACATAATAATTCACACCAAAATCAAAACCGTGGCATCATGATCACGTGACCACGTTATCTTTACGTTTATAATGATCTTTATTATGCAATATAAACAAAAAGGCTGTCACACAGCATTACAAATGTACCAAAAGCACCGTGAGTTGGTACCCAAACACATGACGTCACTCTGGGGTATTACAACAGTTTTGTTTGATTTGTCGATTGTTTGCTTTCGTTTTGGTAGCCAGCGATCAGTGTTTTGTGACACGGACTGTACTGTAAAAACCCATATAAAAGTCGTACACCTGCGGGCGTAAAAACTGTTGTGGTGAATGATTAACTGGATTAAGCTGGACTCGGGTTTTGTTGAATCATGATGACGTAGTTAGTCTCCGCCCATCAAACCAGTAGCCGGACAGAATGAAAGAGAGACGATCACACGGCGACTCACAGTCACGGGAAGGTACAGATCATGTAAGTGCTCGCTCTCTTGTTTCCTATAATGTGAACGCTGAAAAACTTTAAAAAACGTTTGTCACAGTCTGTTGTTGTTGTTTTTTTATTGAGGTTAAACTTGTTTTGTGTTTCTGAGGCTTGTTTAGCATTTGGTTAAATGTGTTATCCAAAACGAGCGATAGAAGATGAGAGTTATATTTATAAACGTGCGTGTGACTTCTGCTGTTTATTTACAAACTTGATTTTTTTAAACGTGAATATCAAACGCACTTTCAGATAGATTATTGCTAAAATAACAACATAACTTCTTGTTTCAGTTTGCAAACTTATTCGTTCCCGGCTTGAAGGGAACGTTCTCAGAACATTTGCTAACGTTCTTTCAAAGTTGTTAAAAACGTTCTTGCAGTAACGTTAGTAGAACTTTATAGCGTTATATATCAAAAACGTTATTCTAAAGTTGTTAGTGGGACGTTTTAGAAACGTTACAGAAGTTAAAGTATGAATAGCGTCATAACCAAGCAATGACGTTAATAAAAAAACTGGACGTCCCTAGAACTTTAATATTAACGTTTTTGACGTTTTCGTTTCTTAACAGAAACGTTAGGGAAACGTTCTTACAACCTGAAATTGTTAGCTGGATTATAGTGAAAGCTGAAATTTGGTTTCTGAGGCAAATAATTTACACTCTGTTTGCATGAGCAGGAACACAGAAGACAGCAACGGTGATATCCGCGTCCCCGCTGCGGACAGTCTGGAGTTCAGACTCCTGCTGGCGTACACACGCAAGAAACGACCCGCAGACCCCCGCCTGCAGAAGAACAACACACGGGAAAAGACCCCGACACCAGAAAACCACATCGTACGCGGCCAAAACAAACACAAGCGTCTAAATCAAAGGTTTTCTAAGCTCTTCAGGTGTATTAAACCCAAAACAAGCGACCTCGACGATGATCCACGGCAGCCGGCTACACTTGCGTGTGAGTGTGAACTCTATTACAACTCGCCCTAAATGTCAGTCTCAAATTGTATTTCATAAGAGAAAACGGATGTTTGTATGGAGAAAAAGGGGGTTTCATAAGCAAAGCATGGCAATGATGTGACGACATTTAAAGTTCATGTCCTCCATCAGGTGATGCTACTGAGGAAGCGGGTGACATGGAGAAGATGGTCAGCAACCTAACGGAGATATCCAGCTCGGTGCGCTTCACTCCACGTGACACAGACGCAGAAATAGAAACCGATTCTGAAGATGGTGCGTGTCGTTTTTGCTTAAACTTTCTTGCCGTGAATTTACACCCTGTAGATATTTACAAAGCGCACCGTGCCGTCTGAACTTCCCCTTTCTGTTCATTATAGATATTGTCCAGAAAATTGTGGAATTGCTCAAGGAACAAGGAGACCGGTTGAACGATAAGGTGAGTTGATCTGATTTAAATGAGATTATTTTCATCCCGGCCACGAGGGGTCACTGCAAACACTACCGCCGTGCATTGTGTCCGTTGCTATGGTACATTTGTGTTTGTTTAATGTCTTTATTGAGATAGAAAATGTCGTCTTCATTTTTATTGTTCAAAATTAGTGTAGAAGATGCAAACAGATGTCATCAGATTTCAATTTAGTTGAGTTATTAAAAAACATTCTTGCAGTGACATTAGAAGAAGTTTTTAACTGTTATGTATCATATATCAAAAAACGTTACTCTTACGTTGAGAAACATTAAAAAACATTACAGAATAAAAAAAGGTTAAATAACCTCTGTAAAACCAAGCAATAACGTTAATACAATGTCAAAAAAACATAATTTTTCAAAAATTCCAAGAATTTTTCAAAAATTTCAAGAATGTTTTGAAAATTTCAAGAATTTTTCGAAAATTCCAAGAATTTTTCGAAATATCATTTTTTACATTTTTGTTTATTAAGAGAAACATTAGAGAGACATTCTTGCAGCCTAAAATAGTCAGGCATGTTGAACGATAAACATTTCTCATGCTTGTGATGTTTTCTGAAATCTTCACTCTAGATTTTGGCCGACAAGGCTTTGAGTGACTCGCTGCGCTCCTCGCTGACGTACGTCTTCTTTAGAACAGTGATGGACAGATTCTTCAAGAGCGTAAGCCCCGAGATTCCTCCACAGGACGATGAGAAAACCAAAGTAGCTCTGATCTGTGAAGCCACCAGTAAGCTCTTCAGTGTGGACCACCATCCAATAGCCCGCGTGCTGGGCTTCGGGGCCACTTATCTTCAGGAAAAATTCCCAACGTGGATTAGCAGAAACATGGACAATGTAAGTGTCCTGCTGTGAACACGGATATTTACTGGTCGGTGTTTGGGAACGATAAGTCACGATGCATTTTTTCCTCACAGGGAAAGTTGGAGGAGGAAGAGGAGGAAGAGGAGGTCCAATGAGCAAATGTTCTCCTCGCGTTCCGCGTGTTTTTCAGGGGCACCGTCACTTTATCCTCCACGTTTTATTCACGAGATCCTTTATACGTCTGAAAAGAAATCGTTTAAAAAGCTAATTCTTATGAAGAAACATAATAATGCAATGCAAATACTGCACAAACATGTTGCCAAAGGTACTGTATTATTTAAAAAAAAACTTTGTAGTATTTATGGTTGTGATTGTGTACTGAAAGTGTGGAATGTGTTTTTGTTGTAACTGTCTACAGAAGTTTTCATTTGTTTAATATTTATTCGCTTTAGCCTTTAAAACATTCTTTTAAAATATGTGTTTTGCCATCTTTTTTGATAATATCTAAATCAGATATTGTGTGACTATCAATGAATAAAAGACTTAAATAAAACATGCTTTTTATTATTTTGAGGACATTTATATTTTTATCCAAAAGAGAAATACAGTGTTACTAATACATCTTATCTAAGCAATGTAAGATTTAGTGTCTCGATCAGTCGGGAATTACCGCGACAGTTCATGAACTGATAATTTCTGACTCGTTATCTATGAATCCACCAGCGCAGACGTTTGGGTATGCGTTCAGACATCTCGCGCGCAGCTCAGATGAAACGTGATACAGGTTTTGTGCACCTGTCTTACCTGCTCGAGCACAACTAAAGACCAACCTCAGAGATATTCTCTCCAAGTCAGAGAAATGTCTCAACGTAAACTGTCAGGAAACTGTACGTATCTACACGCGCATTTGTGTTTTCTTTGGCGCACTCGGTAACCTAATAATTAGCGATGCATCACAGCAGGAAGTACTCTCCGCCGCGCTACTGCGCCGTCGCGTCGACGTTAACGGTGCCACAGCTAAACAGATTACCGATCTCACGCATAGGAGAACTAGACCTGATGGAAAGACCGGAGAAAAATTCACCCAAAGACAAATTCAAAATGCGCAACGCGCAGCTGAAGCCAATGAAGGGATCCCCGTCTCCTCAGAGACCCCGCGTCTCTCCAAACTCCGAGCAAAACGCCGCGCTACCAAAAGCGGTGGAGAACGGAGGTGCCGGACATCGATCTCGAAAAAGAGGCTACAAACCTCCTGACGTGAGGACGATATTCGAACCCTCGGCCAAGGATCCACGGGTCAAAGAGGAGAGAGGGGAGGGACACGCGTTTTGCCAGGACGCGGCGCACGCATGGTGTGATGTTTGTTGCAAATATATCTTGCAAGGTGGCTTTTCATGTACAGGTGAGAGAACGTAATGATAACCGTCCACAAATTGTAAATACATGTTGGAAACATCTATTTCGGCTCTGTCTAGTGTCCCAAGGTTCCGATTCTACTATGAACTGTTATAAGTGGATTGTTCTTGTACTGTGTGCGCCATGAATCACCGTGGATAAAATTTCGAGCTTAACATTATGGCAGTTATTAAATTACACCTTGCTTTACACATCACCGAGTGTGTGACAGATCTGCGTGCGTACCTGGAACTCACTACACGCTCCTCTACCGGCATCTGGTCAGACTGGTTTTAGCGTGCAAGTTCGCCGGGTTGTGCTATGAGGAGTTACTGTACAAACCTCACGCATGACATCACAACCGCATACCTTATAATCAAACACGAAAATGCAGAAAACAGACCATTAATAAGCGCACTAAAGCTTTATGTAATTGATTTAAGACTCATAGGCTGCGTATACTGTATGTTTGCACCTGAAACGGTCACATTGAGGCAAAAATAAAAAGATTCGTATTATTCATTCCAGACTGAATGACTGGTATTGTTTTAATTTATGACAGCATTCCTCTGAAACATGCAAAGCGTGACTTTTACCTGCAACCAAATTTGTTTGCAAATTTGGTGTGCACACCTAGCTGACAATTTCAGCTTGTGAGAACGTTTCCCTAACGTTTCCATTAAGTGACAACATGTTAAAAAATGTTATTTTAAATGTGTTAGGAACGTTCAAAACGGCCAGTTTTTTAGACGTTTTATTCACGTTATTGCTTGGTTGTAAGAACATTTTTAATCGTGTAACGTTTTTTAAAACAGCCTAAAAACAATGTTTTTGATATCAATGGTATATAATGTTTAAATGGTTCTACGGACATCACTGTGGGAGTGTTTTTCAAGAACTTTTAGGGAATGTTCTGAGAACGCTTCCTGTTAGCTGGGACCCCAAACAATGATATCAAAGCTCCCAGTTCAAAATAGCTCCTGTTTCAGTTGCCAGAAGTGTCGTTGTAAAGAGAGATTGTGCTTTCACCAAACTAACGCTGTGTTAACTCAGCTGGAAAACTTGGACAAAGGTAACTTTCACTAAATCTACCAGCTGCCTCACCTGAGTGATCGTGTAATAGAGAGAGAGAGAGAGAGAGGTTAAGAGAAAGAGGGGCCATTTGATCGTCTAATTAGGTTTCTATTTCAATGGGATTTTACAGTAGTTTTTTTCTGAGGTAACTTTCAATCTTATACAGTAATTGTAATAATCTGATGTGTACATTATATAAATGTACGCTCTGTGCTCTCTGACGCTCTCTTAAATATTCAGTGTATTTTATACTTGATGTAAACTTTTCCCATTTACATCCCTGGACACCTTTGTGTGATACCCACGGAGGGCTTAAGATGGTGTGTTTTGTGCACTGAATTCTGCAGGTCCGTACAATCGGGGGACCCTTTCAGTCTGTATTGTGTCCTGCTATTTGACACCCACCTGTTCGCCCTCCTAATGTCCATCTGTGTGTTTGTGTAGCTGTAGTGACAGTGTATCTACAGAAGCAACACTGTCCTGTGACAGCAGAGTGACGGGTCACAATGTGGCTTAGAGGGACCGGTGAACAACTGCGTCCCAACACAAACACACACACACACACACACGCAGAGGGACTGAGAAGAATGATGTATAGAAAGATGGACATCAGACTTCTGCTGAAGACGTTGTAGCCGTCAGATGCTCTGGTGGTGAAGACAGGCTGGAAGTGTGACTAGATGCTGGTCTGCAGGAGCGAGCCGCGAGTCATGGGTCTAGGGAAGAGGTTTGGAAAAACTCTAAGAAGACTCACGGGATTTCTGTACCGCTTCCCAAAAGTCATGCGTCGGTATGGAGGACTGGAAGTGGGTCTGCTGTGGAAGTCATCCGGTGGGTTCAGCTAAAACATTTTTGTTTTGATGTTTACGGGTTCTTACAGAAAATAAGCAAATCAATGTAACTGACTGCTGCCTGCTCGTGCCCTCTGCACTGTTACCAGGGTGTTGCTAGGTGGTTGCTAGAGTGTTCTTGGCAGTCAAAAAGTCAACTTTGAATTCTTACCATACAGTTTTCTAGTCCCTAGTTGTGGGTTTTGTGAATGTAACCAGTTCCCAACAGATGGAAAATTGGTTATTTAGTCATTTAAATACTACCTTGAATCTAAACTAAACTGTGATTGTTCAGCAGTGCTGGAGCAGCTCGTTGATCTGATTTCTGAGTTAGCTTGTCATTAAGGGAGAATTATGAAAAAGGAGAGAGAGAGAGATCTGATGAATTTGCTGAATGAATGAGTAAACGTTGAGTTTATTTATGTATTACTGCCACATGCTGCTCTCTGAATCATTAACTGTTAGACAGTGATTATGTTCTGGGTTGTGTGTGCTGTGTGTAAGGTGTGTGGTGTTGTGTAGTTGTTGTGTTTGTCTCAGCTGATGTAATGTTAGCTCAGTGGAGTTATGCTAACAGCCACAGACTAAACGCTGGAACGTTTTCCTAACATCTCTGTTTTGTAACAAAAACATTATAAATGTTCATTTGAATGGTTCAAGAAAGCTTTTTTTAGATGTTATATTTCTGTTATTGCTTGGAACGTTATATAATAACGTTATTTAAACATTTTTAAAAAGTTCCATTAACTACTTAAGAATAACATTTTTGATATATATGATATATAAGGTTAACAAAGTTTTGCTATAATGTTACTGCAAGAACCTGCAAGAACCTTAGACTTCTAGAGAATGTTAGCCAACATTCTGGTAACATTCGCTGTTAGCTGGGACAGTCGAGTTTAAACAGTGGAAAGCTGTTTGACACCAACATGGGAAGAGACTCACAATAACTTGCCAAATAGTTCATGAGTTTAACGTCTGTTCAGTAG
This sequence comes from Botia almorhae, assembly GCA_036877575.1. Taxonomy (NCBI): domain Eukaryota; kingdom Metazoa; phylum Chordata; class Actinopteri; order Cypriniformes; family Botiidae; genus Botia; species Botia almorhae. The sequence goes on from JAZGTJ010000318.1 coordinate 69,297, forward strand.
TCTGACTGAGGGACTGAAGTCATGAAAACTCATTGTTAAAGAATGAAGTCGCAGACGGGTGTAAATGTGACCTGAGAAGGGTCCCGCAGGTGTCCTGTCTGCGGGTGTTGTTTTAGTAATCTCATCCTGGAGTCGTTATTGAGCTAGTTTGGAATGGAGACTGAAGACTGGAGAATGTGACCTCTGCCCCAGTATGGGGCAATTGTGTGTCAGCTCTATTCTTGGCTTGTTCCCAACACGGCACACACACACACACACACACACACACACACACACACACACACACTTTAATCATTTAATCGTCATACACGTAGTTGTTGTAAATAAAATGTATCGTTTTGGCAATCTGATACAGAAAAAAGACGTCTGATGACATCACCATCAACAACGAAACTCGGTCTGCATTAGCAGGTGACAAAGCTAAATGTATTTCTTGATTTAGCACAACACACAGAGGGAAAGCGTTTGTGCTGTGTGTGTGTGTGAGATCAATAACGATGTCCCTCGTTACAGGAAGTGCAATTAAGGAAGAGACAGACCTGCACTTCCCTCCAGCCCCTGAGACCAGAACAGTGTGTGTGCGCACATATACATTAGCGCAGTTCCTTCACTGGCTACACCACAGTTCTATGCAAAGAAGGCACTTCAGACAATCATTACCCACAATGCCTCTGTACAAATGATCCACTTAATATCACAGTCTCATTACCGCTCTTAGTTTTATCTGTCATTTTACTGTCCGCTGAAGATGGAGGGGCTTTTAGAGGAACACCGCTCAGCTTCCAGCATGTTCACCAGAGGAACTGTTAACTGCTCGATGGTTGCTCTTTCATAGCTCAAAACCCAGCTAACAGACATTTGGGTAACGTTCTCTCAAAAACGTTGTTGCTGTAACATTAGCAGAAGTTTTTTAAACGTTATATAACATCAACAGCGTCATTTCTAAGTTGTTGGTGGAATGTTTTTAAAAACGTTACAGATATACATTTTTCAGATAATTGTTGCGATGGAAGATGCTATAGAGTTTGGATGAGATGTCTGGCTTATGATTGCAGATTTTGCTATGTGGGGTAATCTGAGCACAGTTTGAGATCTCCTTTACAACTCTAGACATGAGAAATTACTGGGCTTGTCAGATAATAATCTAAAAGACAGTAGATCTGGACAGAGCTATTGGTTAGCGTTCCCCCTCATTTCAATGCTTGAAGAAAATGTTTTACCTCAGAAAATGGATTCAGAAGCTTTCTGATGCCAGATGGTGTAGTTACTGCATCTGCCAGCAGGGGCACACCGGGCCATGCCAACCTTGCCATTTCTTGCTCTGTTGTGAGGTCCAGAGGCATGCTGGGTATTTGTTACTCAGCAGAGCAAAGAAAGCATTACTATGAATATGTCCAGATCTTATGAACAGAATAGATTTGTAGTTAATATTTATGCCGCTTTAGTGTGATGTAATTTGAGACAGTATTTGTGTGTCAGTTCTGTAACGTACATAAAGGATGCAAACAAATAAGATTGGGCGACCAAAGCTAATAGTTTCGGCCTTGATTTAAACTCACAGAGAAACACATACAGTATATTTAATTTCAAAGTGCTTTCCACACCTTCTGTACTGTGGACGTCCATCATTAACTGGGCTACACACTCATCGTTTGACAGTCAAATCACCCTACTCAGCACACTGAGAGAGAGAGAGAGAGAGAGAGCTGAGTTGCTGCCAGTCGTGTACAGTGTGAGACAGATGATGGGTTTGTTCTTCTGTTCTGAAGGGAAAGGACGAGCGTGGGTCTGATTCTGGGATGATTTGAGAGACAGGGGCTTGACTGTGATGGGAACAGCATTCTGTAAACTTTCTAACCAGATTACCCAGCACATCAAGCGTCAGTCTTCAGGTAGGTCAGAGCGACGGAAGGAAATGAAGGACCAAAGCTGGGAGTTTTTGTGTTATGGAGAAATGCTGTTTTGCGGAGCAACTCTTTTTTTGTTATGCTTGTGTGTGTGTGTGTGTGTGTGTGTGTGTGTGTGTATATATATTGCCTTGTACATGAAGCGTTGTCAGTTTTGTATGGTCTCAGTGCACGTACACGATTCTGTCCTTCACGTGACGGACTGAGACCAAACATTTGTACTTCAAAAATTTGCATGTGCGCTATCTTCCCAGCTAGCGTTAGGTCATAAGAACATTTCGCTAACGCTTCGATTAAGAAGCGTTCAAAGCATCTGTTTTTTTAGACGTTGTATTAACATCATTGCTTGGTTATAGGAACGTTATTCACATATTCCTAAATTCTGTAAGGTTTTTAAAATGTTCCACTAACTACTTAAGAATAATTGTATATATGTGCTATATAAAGTTAACAAGTTGTCTACTTATGTTAATGCAAGAACGTTATTTAATAACTTTAGGAGACCTCTTAGGGGAATGTTAGCAAACGTTCTGATTCCCTGTTAGCTCGGTTATTTGCATTTCCATGTAGCTCAACCGGAGGATCCACTATATTTTAATAAATTTACAACTGACTACATTATTTATTCTATTTAGGTTTTATTTTAGTTTCACTATATTTTTGCTCTGAGTAACATTGTGGTCTCTCCTCTGCTCTCTACAGGCTGTAAGTACACATGTCATGCCGAGTGCCGCGACCAGGTGGCGCTAGACTGTCATCCGAACGGATCCGGTAACGGCGGCCCCCTCAGTCCGCTCGCTCAGGACCACCTTAACAACAATAAATCGGCACACGGCGTGAGTTGTGATTGTGTGTGTGTGTGCGCTTACTGTATGTGCTCATATACATTCAGTTTAAAATAATTTTAAATATAATTAAAATTAAACTGTACTCTCATATAAATAATGCCAACACTCATGTATTTGCTAGTCATGGTTAATTGTGACCGCAAGGGGGAGAACGAGCCCAGAAAAAAACTAAACTCTTTTTCTGCTGCTATTGTAGATCAGTGTAACATTGATTTTAAATCAATATTAATTTTTAATTTGTCGTAATAATGTTTATTGACAGATAACGGATCAATGCCAGTCTCATAGCTGCTTTTAGTCCTTTCCCAGCTAACAAGCTTAGGTTGTAAGAATGTGTTCCTAACGTTTCCATCGAGTAACAAAAACATTATTTTGAAAGTTCTAGTAAGATTTAAAACGTTCAGTTTTTTAGACGTTGTATTAACGTTATTGCAGTATAAGTACTGGGTTAGTTCAACCATTGGCAGAGGTCATATATTTAAAGTTTGCTCTTTCAAAACATTACGTTTGGAACAGTGTGTGTTTGCGCGCCCGCGTGTGTGTGTGTGTGTCAACACTCAGGTTGGTGTCCAGTTTTACCACCTTGGTGGGTTGCAGCAAGAGATATTGGAAAATGTTCAGGAATCACACGGCTGCATTACCATAGCAACATGCTAACTGGTTAAAATACAAAAGTGCTGTCAGTTTATAAACAGGTCGATCTCCATAAGAAATGCCTGGGTCACTAACTAATCACTAATCACATGACTAATCTAGTCAACTGTACTTTGTCCAGCTATGTTATTATGGTTGTCTAGTATTCAGCACACAGTTAGGTTGTGTGTGTGTGTGTGGAGATTTAAAGACAGTTCTTGGTTGAGTCTAGCAGCCACCTTACTGTGTGTGTGTGTGTGTGTGTGTGTGTGTGTGTGTTTGTTTGTAAATGGCTCTTCATAAGGACCCTACATTCCAGACTGGAAGGCCCCTCCCACCCCAGGCAGCCTGTCAAATTTTCCACGTTATTCAGGGCTAGACAAGGTCACACAAGTGTAGTAATGCTGACTATTGAGGGAGTGATGTAGTAGGGAGGACAGGGTGTTTTCATGTAACACCCACTGCAATGCCAAACAAACCAGTAGTGTTGATAAAAACAATGGAGAATGCAGAACAGCAAAGCAAGTATTGTGATGCCTTCGGTTAGTACGCATATTACATGCATGCTAGTTACTATAAAGTTAAAGAAGAAACGGGTGTTAATATTAACCAAAGAGAAGGAACAACAGACAGATGTAGGAAGGAGAGAGTTTCTCCCAGGAAAGTCACACAGTCTGCAGCATAAGAGTTACATAAGTGTACATACATGACGCACATTTACATACATATCACATTACAAACACTAACCAACAGGTGCGGGAACCGCAATGACAACACAAAAAATCGACCTGCCCTACAACTGTGTCCACACATCACCGCAAGACCATCAAAGACATTTAAGAAACGTTTTACAGCAATCCAAACGCAGAACAAACAATTTTACAGCAGTTTTTCTCATCAAAGAAAAGCATGTGGAAATTCTGCCGCAGGAAAACGATGCAGCGCGGCAGTTTCATTTTTCTGTGAGAAAGCAGTTTGTTGGCAGGCTGGTGCTGAGTGCTGGGAACATTCCGGGTGGTAAAGCAGGTCCGACAGGAAATGTTCCCGGAACGTTGGCTAACGTTCTCTAAAATTTCTCCAGAGTTCTGTTATCAAAAACATTCTTGCAATAACATTAGTAGAACATTTTTTAAAATATATCGGCTATCAAAAACATTATTCTTGAGTTGTTAGTGGAACATTTTAAAAACGCTTAAATACCACCCAGCAAATGTTAATACGTCAAAAAAACGGGAACATTCCTAGAACATTTAAAAAACATATATTAACATTTTTGTCACCTAATGGAAACGTTCGGGAAACTTTTACAGCCTAAAATTGAATCCAGAAATGAAAAGCTGAGTGTTGCGTGTTGCTGTACCCACAAACCTGCTTGTTTTAAACAAACCTGTTCTTTAAGACTGATGTTAATTTGTTCTCCTGAAAGTATTAACATGCAGGTTAGAGATGTAATTAAACCAGTTAGCCTAAATACTAAACTCTGCCCTGTGTCACGTCGGCATTGTTTGTGCTACACACATTCATTATCATCTCGTTGAGGCTTGTTTAGGATGTGCCATTACAGTTTTTAGCAATTCGACTCATGACGTTTGTCTGGCAGACAATGAAATGACCTATATAAATTCTGCAGCCTATATAAATTCCGAAGCAGCCAATCAGAACATCCCTGTAATCACACAGCAACACCCTAGCAACCACCCACAGCACCTTAGCATTCGCCGGAACAAGCAAAACTATATTTATTAACCTTTTTTAACCTTTATTCTTTTTCATTTATTTGAGCCAGAGACACAAAGAGGCTTGAATACATCAAAAATGAGATTATATCGTTTTCAAACTTTAAAAGGTGCACAAGCTGTAGCAAAGATAAGCAAGATAAAAATACTCGACTGCTTTGGGGCTCAAGTTAGTGCTCACAAGTAATGACGTCTTTATCCAATCACAACTCATTGCAGGTTTAGCCTGCAGACTTTAAATCAAGCTGCTGTTTATTATGGAGGTCATGGTGACAATCAGTCCCTCTCAATCCGGAAACTACACGCATGCTTTCCTGGGGTTAAGACTGCAGAATGTAAAATACAGTATACTCAGATCTCTTGTCTTTAAGAACGAGAGACCTTAGAAAATTATCCACCACAAGACAAGACTGAACCTGTCCTGGGGTTTAGAGCAACAGTGTGTGTTAACAGCAGTAAATGCTGGTCCTAAATTACCTTCTATTTAGTCTTCCTTCACTGTTTGGAGATGTGAAGTCTGGCTGCAGAAAAGACCAAGATTTCCATCTAAGGAACCTCCCAGGATAGTAAACGCTAAGCCTTGTTTGTTTGCATTTTTATCCAAGCCTTGATCTGGGCTTGGATCCCTGTAACGTTTAGACTGATGCTGAGGTCATAGTTCCTCATAGTTCCTCATATAGTTCCTGAGGTCATCGTCTGTTCCAGCTTTCTTTAGATTGTTGGATATGGACCATCTGAGCAGAGAGGAACAGATGCTTTAAAGGTTTAATTCTAAGGTGCTCTGGTAAGCACTTCTTTGGGATGACGATAAGAGTTTTGTGTCTTTGCAGTCAAGCGATGTAAAACTGGGGCCTCAGGGTGCTGTCATCAGCTTTACAGTATTAGTTACTTCAATTAAAATGACAGATTACAGTAAAAATATATTCAAGTGCCCGTAAATGACAAAGAGAGATTTTTACTTTGTAAAGATACTTTGTTTTCTTGTAAGTGCAATAGTATAAAAGTTTGCTATTACAGCTGGAATCTGTAACTTTGTTTTGGTTAAAAATGAGCACAAATCAGTTATTGAGCATGTACATTTATAATAATAAGCTATAATTAGGCCTCATTTGTCCTGCATAACTTAATAAAAAGTAAGTAAAGTAACCTGCAATTTTATGTTTCAAACAAAGGTGGCGATAGAGAGACAGAAGCAGCTTTACTTGAGGCTTAACCCTAATCTTTGTCAACTGTCACTATAATTGTCATTATTTATGTCACATAAATCAGTTTGTTTCAGTGATCTCGAGGCATAATTAAAAGTACAAACATTGTACATGTGGCAATTTGTCTTTGCTTTAGCTTTATAATTTTGTCCAATTACAGGACTGAAGCTCCTCACCTTCTACTCTCTCTAAACACGATATTTAACCACTTATTTGCTCTTTCATGTCCGAAAATGAGCGTTAGGTTTGTACAGAGTGGTTCCTACTGAGGCCCTCCACACAGGAGTTCATCGGTTCGCCGAATAAACCTCTTTGTGCAAGTGTAGTAAAATGATTTGTCTTCACGAGACATCCTCAGTAAATACTGCCACATAAACAGAGTCTGTGTGCTGGGAGCATGAGCNAAGGAATGTGGGTAATGTGTAATAAAGGCTGTGGCCCTCAGCCAAAAAAGCTACAGGTTGTGGTCACAGGTCTCTGGTCCTCCTGTATGACCCTATTGTTCTAGCAGAGTGAGGTGGGCAGGGCACGAGTTTCCCAATGGAGTGAGACATCCGGACTGCATTTTCACACGCTCCTTGGCAACACAATTATGGCTGGTGCAACCATCATTATATTTTAAACACTTAAGATAACAGTTTTTCATATTTATGAGATGTATGACATTGACCATTAGAAAGCTTTAAATAAATTCCTACTGATGTTATACGTTCTACTACATTATATTTAAATATCTAACATACTTAAATTGAATTAAATACATTCCACTAACAACTTAAAAATAACGTTTTTGATATGCGATACATATTGTTAAAAACGTTCTACTAATGTTACACGTTTTCAATAACTTTAAAATAACTTTTAGAGAATTAGTCAGTGTTCTAAGAATGTTGCTTGTTAGTTGGGACCTTGTTTTCAAACAAAAACTGGGGGTTAAGATTACAATCTGTGTATCTGTGGTCTGATTTCATTCACCAACCAGCTGAGATGGTCCTAGGAGTTTACCAGCCTTTAGTTTGCACAATTTGGTTGTTCCTGTCCGCCGACAGGGTATTTTTAAGTCCTCCCCATGTTTTGGGGTTTAAATGAAGTGCTGTCCTGCCACAGACCTCTTGAAAGCTATAGTTTGTAGGGCGTGGTTTGCTCGGCCCTCGATCTACTGCAGATGTTGTGTTCTTTGACTCTGTGGCTCTTCAGAATTTTTCATTTTGACTGGGTGGGCTGATATCATACGTGACTCACTATGAAATGCACAAGTGTAAGAGGAAAATTGCTTGAAAACATAATAAGATAAAACCTCAAAGCAGCTGTCACCACACAATGTCTGTGCTTGTAGATTGGGCTGGTTAAATGTCAGTATAAGAACTGCTCTGTAGTACACTGTGTAGCTCATCTAACAGAAAATGCAAGCCAAAACTAACAGGCCTTTTTCTGGTTTCATGGAACATTTGCTGAGGACATCATAAACGCTCGGCCTATCCAAACATCATTACATTCTGGAACATGATTTTGTCTTTTAACAAGAAATTTCAAGAATTATTTTCTCATATGACAGATATCTGAGACGAGCGTTTTGCTCGTGGAGTAGATCCATAACCAGACCTTAAATCCTAAAATAAATGACTGAATAAACAGATAAACCAGTGGTCAGCTTTACCAGCCTCTAGTCTGGATCACATGACCAAAATGTGAGAAGTTGTAGCTGCTCGTTTACTTTCTGTCACCATGGTTACAGGTCTCCATCCAAGCTTGCTAATCCGCTTGTCATGATGGTTTGTAGTTTAATTTTCATGTATTGGACATAATTCTGCCATGTAAGATATTATATGCTCTACATACACACTGTACACACACACATCCAGTTTGGTCAGTATATTTACAGTTCGGCAGAAACACCCTATCTTATGGGCGTATGGCTCTGTATTAAATGCCCCAAACTTATATTTTTAGCTCAGTTGGCAGGCCTGCACCAAGTTGAGAAGTAGTCCGTATGTTTCAAAGAAGAAAAATAAGAAAGCTTTTATCCGTGTGCTGCATACTTACAGAGGTAAGTCCGTTTAGATGTAAAAGTACTGGTTTTACCAGTAACAGGCATTAGAGTAGATTATTCAATTCAAATTATAACTATTATAATCTAATAGTGTAAAATAGAGAGTTGCGATTCTTAATTCGGATGGAAGACACACTTACATTATATTAATACGACAGTTGCATACAGGTAAATTCATGTATGAACATTTAAACATATTGCCTTATTGATTGTTAATCGCAGCACGCAGAAAACGCGCCACCTGAGTAAACGATGAGTAAATGCTTTTTAAACGGTGTGTGTTTGTAGGAGAGAGAGAGAGAGAGAGAGAGAGAGAGTTGCTCTGACTTTGTTTCCACCATATGTACCGTAATTGTATAACTTATATCACTTTACCCTGTTGTTTGTTTTAATACATTGTTGCACATTATTATTTTTGCAATGTTTATTACTGTTTCTGTATTTAATTTACTACTTTTTTAACACGAAGCATTTAAACTACTGGTAATACATCACACACTTTTTTGCACGCAGTTATTGCTTTGCCAATACAAACGTACAGTTTTGTCATGCGAAAGAAGCACACTTAAACTTATATTTAATATTTTGAGAGAGAGAGAGAGAGAGAGAGAGAGAGAGAGAGATAGAGAGTGTCAATGTGGGTGTGTTCAATCTCTCCGGTTTCCTTGCGCCTGTTGGATTCAGTTTGGTTTTAAAAAGTAATAGAGAAGCCGCGAGCCGGTTGCGCTTTCCGTGAAGTTTGTCCTTTTTAATCGGCGTATGTTCCGTTCATACACCTAAAACAGCCCTCGAGTAGAAGAAACCCGTTTTCTTTGATTAATTTCGCCGATCGGTCGTTTAGGAAGAGACGTACAGTTGAGCGGCGGCGTTTATACTAAACTATAGTACAGTAACGTACAGTACTGTATGCCTGTGTCATTTCGGATGGGTCAGAGTTTCTACTCAAATGTCGTGGACGAGCACCATGAGTAGTGGATACAGTAGTCTTGAAGAGGACTCGGAGGAGTATTTTACTGCCAGGACCTCCCTGTTCAAGAAGCCGTCGCTTAAACCCACCAATTTAGAGGTGAATTTATTTACACGACATATTTATTTGTTTGTTTTAAGAGTTGCGCGTTAAACGCTGTGTTGCGGTACGAGCACAGAATGACCAGGCTTGTGCTTTAGCGTCAATGCACAAACGTTGTATAAACGTTAAATACGTTGTCTGACCAGGATCAGCTGTTGCTTTATTTACGGTAAACTTCAGTTTGCATGCGGGCCTAATGCTGGCTGCCAGGTCAGGGTTTAGTTTAACCGGCAAATGTATTATTACTATTAAAAATACAGGGACTTGTTGCATGCTTGTTACATTTGCCAGCTAGCAGCTCGGGTGGTGGCTGTAGCGGTTGACTGTTTTCTGTCATTGCTATTAAAACAATCTTTATGCTTCATATTAAATTGAGGAAGTAACAACAGTTTGGGCCGTAATAGGAGTGTTGTGTTTAATCGCATGACGTCATGGCACCAGAGTTATGACGCCGTCGACCGTCAGTTCATGAATGCTGTTTTGTTCTTTATCTTCAGCTTGGCGTGGGTCTCGCCTCATAATTTCACACAGTTTTAAGGCCCGTCTGTGTCCGTAGTGGCGTGACTGACCCCGTGTGATTTGAATATGGCCTCCACACAGTCACGTGTGATATAAAGAGGACAAGACCGCACTGTAAATTACCCAAGCGTGAGAAAATGTCATCTGAGAGATGTTTATGCTCAGAACTTCCTGAATTAATGTGATCATGTGACATTTAATGGGGGAACTGTTGCGCATTCGATTGTTGTATTGGCTGTCTAGGACTCTGTCCCAAAACGTACTGAATCGCCTATGTAGGTCGCATTTTAGGGCACATGCCTGATGTCAAGGCTGTTCCAAAAGATGGGCAGCAAAATGTATGCTGCCTTCTAAGCTGACGTGTGTGGGCAACCTAGCATGTGTACTTGGAAGGCAGACAGTCATATAATGACCCGCGACGCACTCTGTAAAAACACAAACTCAAGGGTTTGGAACGCAGCCTAAATCTGTAGCCATTATGATCCATCAGATTCCAGATTTTTACAACCCCACGCATGCTGTGTGTGATGACCAGCCATTGTGTAACGTGACCGCAGTTAAAAGAATGCATTGAGTCAGTTCCCTAAACAGCACCGACACATTTGTCACAGCTCACTTCCTGTTACTTCATCCTAAACAGGAAGTCCCCCTCCCCACGTTACCGCATCATCAGTCAAATTAGCCGATCACTCATTAGAACCCCAAACTCTTCATGCAAAATCACGCTTGATGCGAAGGGATGCAGTTACATGTAGAAAAATGTGTGTTGACTATGAAGGGCCTTATCAGGTGGAGCATGTATGCCCTGTAGTCGGTCTGTTCTCTCACCTCAGCTGTGAACACTCGCACCCGGCACAGATGCACTAACTCTGGGAAACAGCTGCGAGGGTGGGGTGGGTGGTGGGGGGGCATGGGGTTGTAGGCCACAGCCTTCTCTGTGACTGTAATTTAGTTACAGTTTAAAAAGCAGTTTGTCCTGTGTTTTAATGTACCGTTTCACTGAAAAACGACACTACCTCTGTGCGGTGCTGTTTTATGCCAGCGCAGTTCAAAGGCAACAAATACATCCACTTACCATTAAAGCTACAATCCGTAACTTTTTAGCCTTCTTTAAAACATAAGATTGCGGTTACTTTGCATACTTTTCTTTAGGTATGTTGAAGTCAAATAAAGTTAAACAGGCATTTCCCGGGAAATCTGACTCGACCACTCAAATTATGAATCATTATTATAAACTTGTGAATCATAGTAAGGGAGACACTTTTAAACACTGATTCGTCATGTACTTGCTTAATAGTTGATTTTGGTTCGTTTTCAACCATAAACATTACGAATTGCAGCTTTAAGAAGGTGTGAAAAATCTTTTAAAATGGAAGCGAGCGTACAAATTTTATTGTTGAATTTAGGAAGGTTGAAGCCGTGTTCCCGGCGATTCAGTGTTGCTTTTACAGGGCAGTGGAGGGGAACAGACCTGACAGAAAGACGGACGTTATCTGCTGTCTGCAGGCTGTTTTTGTAGTCCAGGCCCCGTTTGAGGAGAAAATTCAATTAGCAGTCGTACGATGCTGAAACAGAAATCTGCCTGCGCTGGGAGAATACAGGAGCCGCGTTTGGTGCGCTGACAGTTTGCATGAATTTGCTGACAACTACCGGTAAATTACTGTAGTTTTAGTTTTTTGGATTTCAGTAGTTGCGTTTTTTTGCCAGTGGACCGAAAAACGTAGCTATAAACACTTATAGTACGTTTTCTTATCCATCTAATCCATCCGTCTGTTCCAGAAGGTTTTCCAGGTTTATCCTGAGATTTCCGGCTGGTATGTTTCAGCCGTCAGGTACTCAAAGCGTCTGAGTGGTTACAAAAATGAATCACAGTGCATCATCTGATGAGTGCAATTTGGCCAGTTAATCGTGTTGATGGTATGAATTATGCTCCGTCTGCTTGCTGTTGGAGATCAGTCACGCTCACAAAGATAAACCAGCGACTTTCAGCAGCCTAAACTAAAACTAAAGGATGTTAATGCAAACCCGAGCAGAATGTGTTTTAGTCTGGGTTTACATGAGAAGGTTCAGGAATCCTGCAGAGACGTCTGCTGTAAATCAAGAGAGTCCAGCTGAGGGAGAATTTGTGTGTGTGCTCTTTATGGGACTGGATGTAGATGTGTGTTTCACTCTACCCACAATGCCCCAAGCAACTAGAATTACAGCTGCATGAAAGAGGCTGATACTAGAATATCTTTATTGGCTTGAAGCTGCACTACTTCATGTGAGTGGCAAAACTTCTTCATGCGAGTGGCAGAACTTCATGTGAGAAGCTCTGTTTAAATAAAACTCCATCAAGCGTTCGTTTAGTTTATGCCACAATCACTGCGTGGAAAACAACATTTATTTCAGACATGTCACAGAAGGCATCGTGGTGCTGCTTAATTCATACCACAAAAAACATCTTTGTGACGTTTGTTTTGTCTGCGTTCGTGTTTTGTTTTGTGGCCTTTTATCATAGAACCAAAAGAATTTCACTGTGTTTGCTCGTCTGTCAGGGTTGAATTCAGTAAGTTACAGTTAAACGAACCGCCCGGCAAGCTGAAGTGCTTTCAGATCCTGCATTACACAAACTCAAAGAGAACAAATACAGAATCACATAGTGAGTTTGATTAGAATACAGTCTTGATGAATTTTGAACACGTGTTTAGTAAAAGCTTCAGATAACAAACATCTCGTTTGTTTTCATCACAGTATGGTTGGACGTGACACGCATCAGTTTAATGCAATTAGCCCCCAAAGTAGCCTTGCCATAAAGCAGTATTTGATCCAGGTCTGCGTATTACAAGCGGTCTTAGACGACACCTACCCAAAGTCTAAACCCAGTTTCCAGTATCAGGCTGTTGATTTTTTTTTACGCTGTAAAAATAGGGCAAAAGATGTAAGTGTGTGTGTGTTTACAAACGTGTGCTGAAATCTGTTGGCCGCGTGTGTCCGTGCGTTAGAGGATCATGTGTGGTTCCATATGTACAGCATCTGGTTGTAGTTTTTTTTTTTCCAGAGGAGAGCTGTAATTACAGTTCAGGATGATAACATCAGATGAAGGTAGTTGTTTCTTGGTTTCACTGTCACGGTTCATTGGCTAAAAGTCACGCGAAGCATTTGCCCAACATCAGCACGTCAACTCTACAGCTGACATTACAGCATTTATGGTTTAATAATTAATTTTATTGGCGCTTTGGCTTTATTTGTAATTGTTATATTAGGAATAACATGTGCAGTTAAAGTTTTGATAAACGATTATCTTTTGCTTTTAGCCTCTGTACTCTAGAGTTTTCCATGAGTCTTATCGCTAGCTGGTTGTTGTTATATCTAAACCGTATTCTCGTACCTTAATCTAGTTATATACTTGTAACAGTCTGCGTTATCTTCATTGAATTATCAGCTGAACGTTCGTGTAAAAACTTTTTCCGCCCTTCATCATCTTTGATATCAGTTTGTATATATAACTTGAAGCTTATCTGTTTGAATAAAATCATTCACTTGGGAGAAACATGCCCACATGACAGCATGGAGATAAAGGGCAGTTTGGCCGGATTCATTTAAACCGGTAAAGCACTCAGAGCACGTGGTGCAGCTGACTTGTGTCGTCTGATCTCAGTTTCTCAATACACGTCTTGCTTTTGAAGTCATTTCTGAGCCATCGCTTCTTCAGAATGACATCAAAACACACCAGATGTATTTCAGTGGATTAAATATCAGCGTGAACAAACGTCTTGTCTTTATGCTCTCGGCTACATAGACATTTTTCAGTCTCGGGTTACTGTGATTGGCTTTGGCTGCTAGGCCTCTAATAGGAAAACTGTGCCGGATCTTCTACGCACAGATAAAAACCTCGTGTTGGGTTAATTTTCTTACAATAATGGGGCCTAAAGGAATTCTTGTTCATGAGAAATGAAAAATAAAAAACTGCTGTTAGTTTCCATAACACATTAGCCGGATGTGACTCTGAATAGCTTTTAGGCTAACAGTGGCCAAACTGATGTCGTACTTATTGGTCTTCTTTGTTTGGTCTTTCTGCTGTCTGTATGATGTCAGCTGGGTTATATTTCAGAATTAGTAAGACACTGAACTCCCACCTGGCCTGACAGGTTTGTTATGATCAGACAGGCTGCTGAGGTGAATCAACCCCAGATCAGTTTCTTCTTGACGTTGTGCAAGAAGCACAAATCTTTTTGGTTTGTCAGGGCTCAAGTTCCTCGTTTTCTTAAGTCGTCTGCTTTCTGAGAAAAGTATCAACTTTATTACAGTATGGTGTTGCCAGTTGAGTCGAAGCGAAACAAACCGCACCCTGTTTTTATGGTTCAGCTCGTATCTTATGTTATCAGTAATCTTTGAAACGTATTTTACCCATAATTCCCGAGTTAGTTGTGGACTTCTGGTTTGGAACACTGGGAATTACCTTCAAAAATTCAAAACACTCGAGCTGTCAGTCATCCTCGTAACATCTGTCCCAGCAGAGCTTTATGACGTCAAGTTGGAAATTTCTAGAAGGCGTTTGTCCAGGTTTCAGATGAATGCCGCTCTCAAAAGTCCACGTGAGGGGTCATTTTGTTTTGTTGGCCTGTCTGTAGGGAAGGGCAAAGGAAAGATCTTTTTGTGTTTTTACCAAAGGCGGGGGTGAGAAGGTCATTCCTGAGGGGCGTAACTGCATCTGTGTACATTACATTCCCAGGTGAGGTAATGATAGATTACTCGTAATGACGGATCCCATGAGTCACATGACAACATGGATGGATAAGCGCATGAATTGCGCTTGTTTGTCAAGCTTGCGAAGGTTTCTGTTCCTCTTTTCTTGTTTTGGTGTGGGTGTTCTCTGTTTTTGTAAATCTTTAGTTCTCTGAATATTCTAGTCGCAGTGTTAAACCCAAAACCCCCCACCAAACCCCCCCACCCACCCAGGTCCTGTTAAGCAGAAATCCATGTGTATTTTGCACTCGGTACTTTCAGCATTAATTGTTGTTGCTACTTGCTGCAAAGACTCGATTAGCCGAGGAATGTTTCAAAGAGGAAAGGTGTGGTGATCAGGGACTTCCTGTGTTAGCAGTGGAGGGGTTGGTAGAATGAAGAGGGAGTTTTCAGTTTAGGGGACGTTGGCAAGCGCAATGGCCAAATTCCAAACACTGTTGTAGCGCCCTTGAAGGCCACTGCAGGAAGGGGCGCCATACAAACAGTCATTCCAGATAAAAAGACCTCGTTTCTTGTTGCTCCATTTGCCAAATGTATTTAAAACGACCACATTATGAGACGCATTTGGGCTGCTAGCTCCGAAATTTTCTCGATATGTTGCAGTTGGTAAAGAAAGTGAGCAGAACTCCCCTGCAAAACCAAATACACAGCTAAAAATATAAAAGTAGGTTGTTTTTTTATCTCGTCTGCTGAGCCTCGTTGTGTTTATCTGATGGAAACGCTTGTCTAATTCGTCCATCAGTTCAACAGATGATATCAGGCAGCGGTCTGGGTTTATCAGATAAAAGTGTCTGACAAACCAGTCCGGCCGAAACCCGCTGCAAAAATCTGCTAATACATCTGAAAGAAACCCAGCAATCAAACACCAAACCTTCTCAGTCTGACTTATCAGCTCACCAAGGACACAATGGGGCCCACATTCCAACAGCAGTTTGCTTTTCTCTTAAATGGAGTTTTACACGCATTGTCGCATTATGTTGACTGGCCTATAGGGAACGCAGGATTGGTCTCCTGCAGGTAGAAATGGTCCACTTGGACCTCAAGCGTACCTCAAACCTGTAACTCTTGTTCCGCATGCTTCCCGTTCCAGCATCAGTGTGTTGCTCCATATGAGAGCGAGGACACAATCTGTCACAGTGAGGGAGGGGGAAGCTGCTTTTTCTGTCGCATTACCTCATCGGCTCGTGTTTATTTTGCCTTTGTCATGGTCCACTGTGTGGAGGCAACCATCTTTAACCCTGTCATTCCTGGTTTAGCGACTGTTTTACCATTGAGTCACAAATTCCTTGGACAAACAATTAAAAACTAGACAGATTCCTGTCGACTGCACTGTTGTAAAGTTCTATTGGAGCTGTGAGATTGCATTGGTTCTCTGAAGTTAAATTGGCCCCATTGGCTGTCTTGGCATTATTGTGTGGCCACCAAAGTTTACGTGACCGACATGTACAGTACAGCCGGGCTAATGAGCAACCCTCCCCGAGCTGGAACCACATCACAGAGACCACAATGATACAAGCTAATGCAGTAGAAAACAATCTCTTATACTCAACAGCTCAATGGGCCCCACTAAGAGGCTCTTGGCCTCTTGTTTACAAAGCTCTTAACAGCTTTTGTTGATTTTTTCTTGTGGTGAATAGGGATTTAATGGGCTCTCGGCACGTAGCCGAAACTTCATCTGAGGGTTAATTGGACTGTTTTGGTGGAATTCTTTAATTGCGAAAGTCTGGGGTTTGATATTTTCATCAAACATTGTTTTCCAACCTTATCCATGCTTGCCAAGATGCTTTAGGGATTAAGCTAATGAGGCAGTGTGTGTGACAGTGGGCACGTTCAGTGTAGCAAAATGATTAAGGTCGGCCATTGAAGCCTGGCCTGGTCTCTTATGAGGACTCATTTTGGACATTGTGAATACAACAGACTTCACTTTTATTTACTTAAATCTGCAATCCGCAACTTTAATCTTCTTGTAGAAGACGCCTTCTTCCAGCCCGGTGTGGCGTTTATACTTCTGAGGAACGCAAAAGATATTTTGAAGTATGTTGGTAACCAAACAACAGTGGCACTCATTGACTTCCATTGTATGGACACAAAACCACTGAGACATTTCTCAAAATATCTTCTTTTGTGTTCCACAGAAAAACAAAAGTCATGATATATAATCAATAACACGAGGGTGAGTAAGTGGTGTTAAAACTTTAAAATAGATTCAGCATGTTTAAAGATCTATATCCTAAACCTACAGTGCATAACGTTTGGAAAACAACATGAGTCATGCACAGTAAAGTCGATTAACAACAACCAGCTGTCTCTGTAAAACCATGAGAACTGAGACAGCGTTTAACAGTTCTGCATTCAGAAACTGGAGCAGTATTCAGCTTCTGGACTCTGCTAGCCAAGAAGGGCCTTGTCCATCAGCATGTTGGCACTTTAGACCAGAACTGTTTCCTTATATGGACCTCTGTGTCTTTGTTTTTTGAGCACTTGTAAACGCAGATGTAATGTCTCTACAACGTGACCATGTAAGACCAGAGTGTAGTGGTGCTCTGGACTGCTCGGAGGGGAACCGACAGATTGGAGAGGCTAAAACACTCTTAAAACCTTTTCCTTGTCTTTAGTTTTTAAAAGTCTGTAATGTTTCAAGAGGGCAAAAATTACATTATTGACAACACATCGTTGTAGCATGATGCTACACATGATGATGCTACACATGATGTCACCAGCTAATATGAATAAAGCTATTTTGGGCCTCCATATCAGCACATGACAGAGAGCGGTTTACTCTTAAAATAGCATTATTATTTGTTACACTTTGAGCGACACCTTCTGAAAACATGGCTGTCAAACCGCTGATCAGCGCCGAGGCGTTAGTCTGACCCATGCTGACCTCTCTGTTTGCTAAATGCTTACATTCACTGTGTGTGTGTGTGTGTGTGTGTGTTTCAGGATGTGGAGAAAGAGAAGGATACTCGCACTTATCTCACACACGAGGAGATCAGACAGAAGATCGAGCAGTACAACGCGGCTTCACGCGATCACTTCAAAATGACACTGGTGAGAGTTTATTGTGAATAATCGTTAACTTCTCTTACAGATCAAAATAATCTGTTACAGTTGTGTTACATGTCAATTGAATAACCCCGATGATACATGTGTTTGGTTTGTAAGAACTTGGTACATTTGTTTCCTTAATCATTACCTGTGTTATGATTTGTGAAAGATCATGTGACCGGTCATGAAGAAGATGATGTCATAGCATGAAGTTTTACCGCAGTACCTTTGACCAGAGCTCAGCGGGTTATAAAAACTGTTTTTGTTTCCATAATACTCATTCTTTAACAGAAAAACAGAAGAGGAAATATAGACACACTGTATAGAGCAAATGTTTTTCAACCTTATTCTGGAGTGTTTTAGTAAATGTCCCGTATTTAACACAACTGATTCAAATCATCAGCTGATGAACTGTGAGTTTAAGAGCAGGTTTGCGAGATGTAATTACATCGCTGCGTCTCGCCTTTAGCCTGCAGTCATGACTGGCGTTTGGGCTAATGAGCTTACAGATAGAAGCTCAAATCTGAGCTCCATACGAACAAAAACAGATGGCACAGTGAGATGTGAACGCTCATTGGTGTGGAAACTGAAGTATTATAAAAATACGTCGTTAACAATAAACTGTTGCGATTTGTCGTCTAAATAAACAGATTCGCACAACAAACCTAATTTTAGTAACGCTACCTAAAGTTGTAATCTGTAACTTTCTCTGTTTAAAACATAAAATTGCAGGTTACTTTGTTTTTTATTACGTATGTTAATATATGTTAAATATGTTGTTAAATGAAGCCAAACTGACATTTCCACACGGTTACCGAAAACCATCTCTCTCTCTCTCTCTTTCTCTCTCTCCTGCAGAGCTGCAGTGGTCTGTACACAGGCTTCATCAAGGTGCAGCTGGACCTCCGCAGGCCCATCTCAGTGAAGCGGGGCGGGGCTGGAGGGGTCAAAGGTCAGGAGGCTTTTTATCTTCCACGAGGCTCCACAAACACTCTGCACATCAGCAGCGAGAACACGGTGCGACAGGTGATCGAAGCTCTGCTCAAGAAATTCACCGTGGCCGACAACCCGGCCAAGTTTGCCTTGTTTAAACTCTTCATCCGAGAGGACCAAGGTGAGACACGGAGAGTGAATGTGGAAAAATCTATCTGTGTGTGTGTGTGTGTATAGACAGCCTGATTTCTGGCACTCAGGACATGCTTGTTACTTCTAAGCCAAGAACATCATGCCGGTGTAGTAAACACACAGACACACAGCAGCTGTTGTCTATGTGCACCTGTTGAATGTTCATTGGCAGATTCTTAGTGTCTGTCCCCACATCTCTTTGCCAAACAGAGATATTTTAAGCTAAGCACGGGCCTGCTGGTCAACTAGTCATCCAACAACCGACTAGTTGGAAGAAAGGTTGTTTATCTAGTGGGTTTTTAGGGAAAAAGTATTTAAAGCAATTTGTGCTGACAGCTAAACCTCTCTGAACTCCATTTGAGTGTTTTAAAACAGATGAATGTGTCTTATGTGGACATCTGGTGAATTTGATCCTAAACCAGCTTAATTATACAGAGTTTCTCATTCAGTTAACCCAGCAGCTAGTGGACTGTAAAAAGACATAGTTTTGCTCTTCCGTCATCTAAACACAAACTGATTGGATGTCAGATTGGCCCACTTGTTTCCCATTGGCTCAACAACGAAACCGTATCAGTCACTCGGCTGCAGATAGACAGTGATTTCCAGAGCAAAGAGTTTTCCACCCAAAATGTTGCTGTACTTCCAATCTGTCTCCGTCCAATGAAAGCCCCCCTCAAAAAACCCAAACCTGTCTGAGCCCCTGCTGGACGTCACACACACGGCAGGAGGCCAGGAGAACATATGGGTCAGAACTGTTAAGTACCTGCTTTTGTCATTTACAGACAGCGGTAACAGACTGTGTGCGTGAGCCGCGCGCTGCAGCCAGTGGGGGAAACTTTGCCGAGAAGACTGTCTGGAAACATAATGTTTATCACTGTCTGAGACCAGATTTAGACAGATCTCTGTACTGTGAGAGATCTCCAGCACATTCTAAGACACATGTGTGAGACGTTTGGTTCAGCCTGTGTCATCAGTGCTGGTTTTACATGTGTGTTAATGCATGTGCACGGAGCCCTTGAGCTTCTCTAATTAAACAGCCTGTCTTGACATTAAGTAATGATTAAAAAATACCAACTCAAGAGCTTATTATAAACCCAGACAGACCCTTCTGAGAGACACCACAGCGGTACAGTGTCTTAAAAAAGTGTGAATATCTACATTAGTACAGTTAAAACAACCGCAATGAGATTCACTTAATTGTGAGTTAATTGTGAGTCTTTAATAACTGTGTGTGTGTTTGTGTGTTTGCATGTGGGTAGTTTACACCTGTAAGCTGTCGGAGAAGGAACACCCTCTGTTTTTGCGCTTGGTGGCGGGACCAAGTACGGACGCCCTCAGCTTTGTGCTAAAGGAGCAGCAGACCGGTGAAGTCATGGTAGGTTTTGACTTTAAGCCTTGTGAATGCTAAATCAATAAACAGAGTAATTATGATATCAGCAAACTATACACAACTTCCTGTCTCTCTTCAGTGGGACGCCTTCTCCATCCCAGAGCTACAAAACTTCCTCCATTTTCTGCATAAAGAAGAGCAGGACCAGGTCTGTTTGATAACCAAACGCTACAACAGCTACAGAGAGAAACTGGAGGAGGCCATCAGAGCAGTGGGCGGCCCGGGTTAACACACATCAGAGAGAGAGTGAACTGTCGCACTGCTGCCTCTAGTGGTCACTGTGTGTAATGGACACTTTTAGGTGTCACTGTGCCAAATGGACAGCCTCCGTCTCACAGGAGAACACTGGACTCCTTCACTTAATACAACACACTTCCCACAATGCACCTCGGGTGCCATATTTACCCTTCTGCCCTTTTCTGAACTTTCACACTTTGAATGGCTACAGTTGTCTTTTTTTCTGTCCTTTTACTTTTTAGGTTTTTGAATGAAACGTCTGATTATCTGTTTTTTATTTAATTGTTGGATGCTTTGGTATGTACATATTTCTGTTTGTTATTTTAATTTATATGGGTGAAGTTTTATTTTTTTTACTGAAAGTCTTATTTTATTTCAAAAATGCGCGTTTAACGGGAGAAAGGAACGTGGTTGGTTTTTTTTTAGACATTTTAAATATGAAATGACTCACAGTGCACCCGACCAAAACAAAAGTGTTGACATGTTGTGCTGTAAACAAAACAATGAGAAATGTATCACACGAGGAAGATGGCCGAGACTCAAGACTGTCGCATCAAGGAAAGATTGTGTATTGACAGGAAATGCATGTTTGTTGATGGGGAACACTGATGGTAGGGGCAGGAAAGAGGATGTAGAAGACAAAAGCGCCGTGTAGCGCATAATCGTTAATAAATAAAGAGACAACAGAGAGTAAAAAGTGAACGTGAGATTCAGAGACAGAATGAGTTGATTTAGTATTCTTAAGTGACGCGCTGGATCTGGAGCAGAACAGATTTCGGAATGTTGAAAAATGTTTGCAAGAGAATGTTGGAAAGTGCGCAGAGAAAGTTTCCTTGCGGTCGTCTGGGAGCAGATGGAATTTACTGGCTGACCTTCTGCTCTTCAGATCTGACTGAGGCTGCTGCTTTTTAAGCGAATGATGGAACGTGTTCGTGGGGTCACGATGAGGTCATGACGTGTTAGACCAGAAATCATCAAAGCGAACAGAGAGTGTTGTTGTTCAGCAGTGCTTTTAAACAGAGGCTGCAAAGTGCATTAAAGATTTGGGATGAATCTAGATAGTCTTCCAGATAAACGACTGAATATTGACGTGCTGAAGATGATGTGTGTGAGGATGATAAAAATTATTTCAATGTGATATGATCTTTCCATATTTATGCATATACAT
This sequence comes from Botia almorhae, assembly GCA_036877575.1. Lineage (NCBI taxonomy): Eukaryota > Metazoa > Chordata > Actinopteri > Cypriniformes > Botiidae > Botia > Botia almorhae. The sequence goes on from JAZGTJ010000318.1 coordinate 90,960, forward strand.
GTGCCTGACCTCTGCTACTGTACCAAGAGGATCGTACAGTTCTCTGTTCTGCCAAATGAGGTTTATTTTAGGTTTTGTGTATTTCAGCATCACAGCCTGACTGAAACTGTATTGTTATTGTTGTAATCGACGGTAAATTCATAGATACTTCATCACAGCGCAGACGGTCAACATTAACATATTTTTTAATGATACTTGTGTATCAGTAGTTGATTTATATGTATATGCATTTCTATATTTTATGCAAGATGGTGTTCTGATGGGTACTGCAACATTATTTGTGATTTGCCATGTCTGTTGTGAAACATCATAGCATAGCAAGGACGCCTTGTGGTCAACTGCTGTAACTACATCGTCAGTCTTATGGCTCACTTGTGTTAATTGCATAATCGTAGTCACAGACTGTCTGTTTCAGCTTTATTTTTTTTGGTTTCATAACCTCTAACCAAAGATATAGTTAAATTGCAGAGTTTATTTAAGTTTGAAACTAATTGCCGGGTGCAATCCGTTTGAAAACCTCACAAACGTGAGGTTGAATAACAGTGTATCTCATTTGAAATTGTTACCATGTCAACTCTATCCATAAACACTGGGTAAATATGAATTAAAATAGTTTTATTAGGTGTCGTTGTTTTGTAAAACGACAATATCATGACAGTCGTCTCAATTTAAGCAATCAAAACAGGGGTTGTCACGGGAACCAGTAATCTTATAAATGATTTTTGGGCACTTTATTTTAAAATTCAGGGAGTTATTTACTTCAGTTTTGTTTCATTAGATGCCTTTTTGGTGTCTTACTTTAAAACTGTAGAGGAATCTAATGAACGCTCAGTTATGTTTAACAGAATCCTTGTTGTTTTTTAATTAAAGTTGTTTTAATACTTGATTTTTTTTCATAATGTTCAACAAGCTTGTGTTTGTAGAGTAAGACTGTGAAACTGTAATACTGTATTCATGTGTCGGGTGTGAGTGTACTGCTTAAATACTTTTGAATATTAATGCGTGTGTTATATTAATTCATGCATGCTCTCCGTGGCTGTTTTAAGACATCGCGGGCCAGCGATACTGGCCCTTCTGTTAGACAGCATATTTAAAGGTTATTTAAAGGTTGCCTGGAAACCCACACTCGGCATTTGCCAAAGATAATCTCCATTTGATCCACAGCTGTAGGATATGAGCTTAGAATAGAAGGTTTGTGAACGTTTATGAAATATGCATGTTTTGTACGTAAAGATGAAGAGAGGGACTGTGTTTCTATTTGCCTGTATTGACCTGTCAATAATTAAACTGGGAAAGATCGACATACAGAGATAAACACAGTCTGTGATGGGTAGTACTGTGAGTTTGGCAAACGTTTACGATGGTTTTCTGTGGGTTACTCTGTTTCTGTTGTTACCGATAGTGGCCTTTTTATGTCAAAAACCTGGTTCATTAAATAAAGATGAGAAACGTCTCCGTGCCATCTTGTTGTTTATGCGCCAGAAGAAATCGTCTCGAGTAGATCATGCTTTAAAAACACGATATTTTAATCCAACTGTTGACCAAAAAACCTCAAATTTAATTTTCTCATTTGTTATTTAGCTCATGTTTATATCCACTGTAGTACACAAAGGATCAACTGTCTTGAAAGCTGCCCACTAGTTAGTAGCCGTTAACACCCCTAAGTGAAGCGTAGACCTGCTCAAAGCAGCTACACATGGGAACGATGCGCCCTCTGCATGAACCCGTTTAAGTCTCATCGATGAGCTCATCGCTGCATCACAGCGCACTCAGCGCGGAAGCGAGCGCGTCTTCACTTATGGCGTCGGGCAACACTCCATGAACTTCCATCGCCTACACAAAAGACTTCAGGACACAGTCATGTAAGTTTTATTCCTCTAATTTATATCGAACAAATGTCACATATAACAAATCGTGGGCGTGATTACATATAAGAAGCGCTCACGTGGAAAAATGATCTTCGTCTTTGTTATTGCTGGTGATGAAGACTCATCTCCGATCAGAGCGTTAAAATATTACACGGCTTATATTCCTGAGACCGTCAAATGTATTAAAAACAAAAAGCAATGTCGTGTTTGCTCACGTTATTTGCGTTAACAGAATGACGTCTACAAACATGACGTAAGGTGGTCAATGCATCTTTTTCTCAGGTTAGGAAAGGGTTATGTGAAGGTTTCGTTGTTGGCCGTTGCAGTTGGTGTGTATCTCCTTCCCTCACCCATTGACCCTGAGCCGTACACGTGAGTCACACCTTTACATTGTCAACATGTACACTGTTTAGTGAACATCAACATATTATATTCTAAGGGATTTATCCAGCATTTTGTTCCCTGCAAATATATGTATTCCAGATTCGAGGGGCCCCCGCCTGCTCTGGAGGGCCCTCTGGCAGTGAACACACGGCTCCAGAGAGGTCAACGGCTGTTCTCAGGTCAGCTCAAAGGCCCAGAATCCTTCACTGCGGACCAGAATGGTGAGCTCATCCAGCTAACAGGTTGTAAGAAGGTTTTTACATGTAAGAATGCTTCCCTAACGTTTTAGGAACGTTCATTAACGTTGTTCTGTTAACGTTATTATATGGTTATAAGAATTTTTATTTTTATAACATCTTTAATTGTGTAATTTTTTTTTTGCTAATGTTACTGCAGGAACATTTTTGGATACCATTGAGAGAACTTTTAGAGAACATTAGCCAGTGTTCTGAGAACGTTCTGTGTTGAACAGCTGGACAGTCTGTGGTTCTGAATTCCAGTCAGATTCTCTCAGTTTATTGTTGTCTCTTTAGGAAACATCTACACAGGAACTGTGGACGGAAAGCTGTGGAGAATCAACAAGGACTCCCTCACTTTTATCACTCAGATGGGGCAGAACATTCCAGAATGTGGTAAATACTCAAACTTAATACAAAATGAATGCAACACCAGTCTTAAAACAAACAAAAGAACAGATCATAAGTATATTTGCTGTCTTGGAGGTGTTTAATAGCTTAGTATGTGTGGAAAAATCCAAACCTCCCTCGTGTGATGCTGTCATCAGGTATTAGATGTGCTTCAGTGATTCACAAAGACTGACACATGGTTGAGTTAAAGTCTTGGCAGTTCAAGTCAGTTCCTGGCAGAGTTTCAAACGCAGATGTTTTCATTAAAGCAGATGTAAGCGCATTTTCCGTATGTTGTGGTCTGTTATTTTACTTTATTGTGGTGTTTTTTGGACAATCATTAGGTGCTCAACTGTGTTACGAACACGATTATCCAGTTCACAGACTTCACAGTGTACCCAAAAAGTGTTTAACAATGGATGAATATCATTTCATTGAATAAAATATCAAACCGAGCAACATTTGCCAAAATAAATGTGTAAAATCATTTCAGAGTTTACTGTTGTGATGAATTAGGGAATAACTTTTCTAGTTCCTTTTAAAACGTTTGCCTGTCAGTTAACAGATATCTTTCTCTGGGCTTGGATATTAAGTTATCGTACGTACATTTGCATCTTTGCTGTTCCTGTAGGCACAAGCACAGACTATGAAGCTTTGTGTGGTCGTCCACACAGCCTGCGATTGGATGCCGACGGGCAGCTCATCGTTGCTGACTCCTACCTGGGTCTTTTCAGGGTGGACCCATGGACTGGAGAGAAGACATTGCTACATTCCAGCAAAAAGGGTGTGTGAACCGTCGAGCCCACAGTGTGCTGTCATACAGAGCATTTGCCTGTCAATGGTGTTTGTGGCACTGTATTAAATAGCACCATTAATCACAATTTACTTTCCAAGGCGCTGATGGGATTCCATTCCAATTTCTGAATGGTCTGGAAATCTCCAGAAATGGAACCGTGTTTTTCACGGACTCCAGCAGCAAATGGGAACGCCGTCACGTGCGATATGAGGTGCTTAGTCGTGGAAAAATGTACCAAATTCAGACTGATTCCAACCCTGTATGGCTGTTTTTCTTCTGTGGAACACAGCAGAAGATATTTTGAAGCATGCGGGTAACCAAACAACAGTGGCACCCGTTGACTTCCGTTGAATGGACACAAAACCTCAAAAACATTTCTCACAATATCTTCATTTGTGTTTCACAGAAGAAAATAGTGATATAGGTTTAACATGAGGGTAAGTGATGGAAAAAATCATAATAGTGTCATAAGTTCATGTCTCTCTCTGCAGGTGTTGGAGACGAACCACCTGGGTCGTCTGCTCTCATACAATCCTGTCAGCGGTCGTGTTCAGACGCTGTTGGACTCTCTTTACATGCCTAACGGCTTTGCGTTCTCACGCGCTGAGGACTTCCTGCTTTTAGCTGAGACCAGTATCGGCCGTATCATTCGGTGAGAGTTCAGATGCAGCTTTTAAATGTCATCTTTGTATATGTCGATGAGTTGCAGTGTCCTGTAACAGTGTTGGGGTTGCTCTGTTTGTGTTACCTGTTTCTTAGGTTTTGGTTGAAAGGACCTAAAGCAGGTACTAAGGAGATCGTTGTAAACAATATGATCGGTTACCCTGACAACATCCGACTCAGTGACCGTGGCACGTTTTTGGTGGGCGTATCCACAGTAAGATTCAGTGGCCAACTTTTTCCACCTTTCCTGGATCTGATTGGCCCATATCCCGCCCTCAAACGCTTCATAGTGAAGGTGGGTGTGTGCACATCTGTACCCTGTACCTTTCCATCATTTACCCACCCTTATTCAATGAGGGTGAGTAAAAGTTGGGAAGATTTTAATTTTTGGGTGAACTGACTCTTTAATAAAAGGTAAAGCCAAAAGCCATTTATTGGATTAGACGTGACAGCTGAGCGCTCTGCATTGCAGCTTGTTCCACTCAGCTGGTACAATGTTCTGTTGCCCAAATACGGGCTGATTCTGGAGCTGGGACCAGAGGGCGAGGTGATCGACAGCCTGCACGACCCCACGGGCAGCCTGACCTGGGCTGTCAGTGATGTCTTTCAGCAGGGTGCGCAATACTATCTTGGCAGCACCGACTTGCCGTTCCTTCCTGTTTTGAAGGAGTGGGACTGATGCCTGACACTCCTACTGGAGGACCGAGAAACCTTTAAAACAGCCTTACCTTTCTTACAGAATGTAAAACAATTGACATTTTTATAATCTGCATATTAGTTTTGCTCTGTGGTGCCATGTTTTTGTAACTGTGAATTAAGCTGTTAAGCTGTTTGTCTAACACAAAGTTTTAACTGGAATGTTTCTAGAACGTTTCCCACAGGTTTTTAACTCCTCATGTAATACAATAAACATAAATGACATGTTGAGCTTGATGGCAGCAAACTTTTAGGCAACAATCCAAACCTATTTTAAACAACTAACATGCTAATAAGACATTTATTGGATTATTAGTTAAAATCACATGTAATTCTCAGCCGCTGTTTATTTCTCCTAGTCTTGTTTATTAAAATATTTTGTAGTTCAAAATAGATTTTAAAAATAATTTACTCAGAAAAAACCCGAAGCCACAATAACAAAAAATATTTAGGAATGCTGTAGTCAAACAAACAAAGCAGAAATGCACACTTAAATAACAACAACACAAACTAAGGAAAAAAAGTGACGCAGATGATAATAAAATGCAACATTCTTCATGAAAAGCGGTTATTTTGATGTCTAATTAAAGCAAAAAAGCCACAAGTTAGGAAACCAGTGTTTTCTTGCGGTGAATGAATGAAATGTTAAATAAAACGGCCCTACAGAGGAGCAACTAGCTTTCCATGTATGCTAAGCTGCTAAACGTACTATGGCGACGTTTATGCGTGTATATATTAATAGCGCCCCAACGTTGCTTGCGTCGATGTCACGTGACTTATTTACATTCATAAGCCAACCTTCCGCCAAAGTGGAATACGCTGGGTGACTAACGCCCACCTACCAACCTCTGATTTCAGCCAATCAGATAGACGTATAAGCCAACGTAATTAATATTCATGACTCGGTCCGTCGACATAGTAGGATTCAATCGCACCGCCCCATTCTAGTGACGTGCAGGGGACGTGAGCTGACGTCCGCTTTCTACTGTATGCTGTCATTCATAAGATTACAGTTTCATAGTTTGTGCTGTCATTTTTGTTCTCTCCCTTAAATATACATTTAACAAAAGCTAAGTGTTTTAATATGTTGCCATCTATATAAAAACATCGCTTAATTTTGAATATAAAAATGTTTTTACTATTTCGAACACTTTAGTTTGTTTCATTATTTTTAGTTTTTAAAATGACCTGAAGGAAAATTGCGAAAACAAAAATACAACTTGTAAAATTTTACCTGTACGCGTTGCGTTGCACCTGCAGCTTTTTTCCCCAAAAGTTTTGGACGTGGGCCAAACTATTTCCACTGTAGGGGAGCACAATCAGGAGTGAGCCCGTATCAGGAAGGAAACGAGCCTGGGAAAGCCATGCCAACCCCGCTCGTGTAATGGAACATTCCCGGAACTTGCGTTCCTTGCTGGGATCTTTGGTTTGAAGTTGCGACATGCGTGTATACATTTGTGATGTGACGGTTTAAAGCGAAACAGAGTCACAAATATGTCTGGATCGGACGCTGATAAAGAGGAGCTTAATGAAAGCGACGGGTGTGACGTGTGCTTGGAGGAGGAGAGCGGAGTTTTCGTAAACTCAGGTGCGTCGCATGTAAACGGCTTCTCGGCTTTTCACAAATGGGCTCCTAATGGACGTTCATCCTCGGATGGAAATTGGGAATGCTTTAAAACGGCTTCATCTCTATCAGGCTCGCCATACTCGTGCGCCAAAGTGCCTCATGGGTTTCCAGATGGAGAGATTCGTATGGAGAACAGAGAAGGAGGGCTCCACGATTCCGCTGTGTATTCAGATGAAGATGACCCGAGAGCGTACCGGGCGTCTGTTTTGGACTGTCTGTTGGTCGAGCTTTATGACACTTACAGCAGTAACAGCTTCAGAGGTGTAGACAGCTCCACCGAGGCCAGTTCAGATGCTTTCCTCGGAGGGAGCAACGCGGAGTCCGGCATTCTGCAAAAACTTCAGGAGAAACACACGAGACCCCATCAGGTGAAATACCTGTCGCGAAAAGGTGAGCACCCACCCTCCCCCAAAAGCTTGAATTTATTCTGTAATGTAATTTATTCATGTCTTATGCTGTTGCTTATCCTAATTTAATGATCCTATTGACAATTTACCTACGTAGACTCTTTGTATGCGTGTGTTTACATTGTGCTCTGTCAGTCACATCTGTTTGAGAGTGTCTGTTATCAAATGACCGCATTTTTTTAAACTGCACGCTTTGTGCTCAGATCCAAAGGAACTGAAGCGGATCATTCAGGAGGTAAAATATCGTATAGGGGTGCAGTCTGCCAAACTGCTGCGTCAGCTCAAGAGGAAGGACAGACTGCGGCAGAAGTTTCAGAGGAACTGCGATATAATCACCGCCTGTCTTCAAGCTGTCTCTCAGAAAAGACGTAATTACAAATAATTCTATTATTTCACTCCTGCCGTCATTGCAGTGATCGATAACTTAAGACCTTCTTTGCTCTTTGAAGACTAATGTGTTGTATATTGATCATTTATTTTGGCCGTAATCCTTCAGCTATTTCAAAGACTGTATCGGAAATCTAACCCGACTTAAATGATAAATCATTATAATAAACTTACCATTCTGAATCAGGGTGAGATGAGAAGATGGCGTTAAACACTGATTTGTCATGTACTTGCCGAGTAACTGATTTTTGTTTATTTTAACGCAAAAACGTTACAGATTGCAGCTTTAATATTGTATATGAAAAGCTATGGAGTTGTTATGGCCATGCAGTCATGTGATTAGCTGAGTACTGACATGCAGATTGACATCGTAACACCACAAGTTAGTGCCTGTACACGGGTAAATTTAGTGCAGGCAGGTCGTCCAGCTCAGCAGCAGCTGGCCAGCAGATATGACGCTTGCATCTCTTAATGTCGTTTCCCTATTTTTATTTACATGCAGCATGACGTGATATTAAACAGGTACAGTATACATCAAAACTAAAGCTCTGCGTGGTTTCTATCTGTCAGTTCAGTTTGTGTTCTGATGAAGGTGTGTTGTAACAAAAATGAACTGTTATGATTTTGGTGTTTGGCGCCATTTCATAACATGGATGTCTGTGTTCAATATTTGTGTATTTACCACTGTAAGTTTTAATCACACTAGACGCATGTCAAAAATGACCACAGTGCATGTTTTCTGCATGCTGGACCACGTTGCAAGTCAAAAAAAAGATTCATCTCCTTTGATTAAGAATTTCTAGTCCTTTTGAATCAGGGATAACTTAATTCCTTATTTCAACACTTTAGATCATCGGCTGTTAAGTTCTCGGTATAGCTTTGCGTCATTCTATGGCCCATCCTCCAGATCTCCGCCGGTCGCTCCTCCTACTCAACCCTCCATGTGACGCTCATATGCGGGTGTAGGCACACGCGCATCACCGCGGTGTTCAGCCTCTCGCATCCTCCGTGTTGTGTGGATAACCTTTGATTCTTTATACCATTTATAGTTTTCTATAATAATAGTACAGTATCGTATCTTTTGTCCTATGAGGATGCTTTGATTTGATACTTGATTTATCGATCAGTTCGCCGTTCTGTTAGAATATAATATTTGTGTATGATATTTCTCGAGATGAAGTGTTAAATCCTCAAAAGGTACAGGCTAAGGGGTAAGGTGTTATGCGGTTTGTATTTTTAAGAGGAGACCCAACGGACCTTGTCCTCTCCAGATGAAGCAGGAAAGATTCGGTTCCGCTAAGAGATCGAGGGTTTGCGTGAAGCGACAAAATGCGGGCGGAGGAGTCGGTAATATTATCAGCAATGTGCTGAAAAAACGCAACGGCATTTCCAGAAAGGCGCCGCGCCTGCTGTGCACCCTGGAGCCAGGTGAATGTACACCATTTTAAAGCATGCCAGATTAACTATGATCTTTAATATTATCATCATCTGTTTTCAGCTCATTGATCAGATGACGGACGGGCTAGTGCTGAGATCTGTCCATTTATTTACGATGCCGCAAAATGGCATTTGGAGAAAATCTAAAAGGCCTCTTTAATAATATATAATAAAATAGAATATTATTAATGCTACTGACCGACACGTTTTTGGATGTGTATACTGTAACATGGGCGCAGTAGGACTCGAGAGATGATGGTAATCGTGTAGGTTAATCCGACCCAGTCCCGGCAGTAGACTAAATGAAACAGACCGAAATGGTTGCCGTTTCTGTTCCTGCGTGTCATTCATAGCGCGATTCTGTGACAGACATGGACGCAGGTTAGTATTTATAAATTAATACAAACCAGAAACAGTTACGTGAAAAAACAGCTGCATTTGTTTTATAGGCGTGTTCAATCGATCGCGTTAGTTTGCTAGGTTTGTTTTCTGGGGCGTTTGAAAAGATTTAGCAGCGCTTCCGACTGTAGAAACCACGTCAGTTTTTAACATTTTGAAGGTGTATTACGACGTGTTAACAGGATGGAAAGTGAAATTCAAAGCTGTTTATTTCGGCTTGACGCAGTATGGTGTCGTATATACGGAAGAAACTCGAGCAGGAAGCGTCGGTTCAGCACCACGGCGGAGTGGACAGCGACCATCGTCAACTACTCGACGCGCAATTAAAAGACGCTTTCTGTCATTTCTGTCGCATTTCGAGTTTTTCTTTCCGGCGGAAATAAACGTTACCTTACGTTAGGTATTGCGGCCCATAATAAAAACTAGCCTTATTCATTATTCATGAACTTGTTTTCATTGCTTGTCTCCGCATATTATATCATGGCCATTCATGGTCGGTTTACATAATGTTTTATTTAATTGATGTGTTAATGAGACATCTGCAGCTCACTGGACGACATCATACGCTGATCATGGTGTTAATGATGTTTTTTTGGTCTGCAGGGGTGGACACCAGGTTAAAGTTCACTATAGAACCATCGCTTGGCAAGAACGGCTTCCAGCAGGTCCGTTTGAGATTATATTTACTGCTTTATGTGTGTTCTTCAATGTCTTGTTAATTTTTACTGTTATTTTAATTCTTTTACTGCAGTGGTATGATGCTTTAAAGGCCGTTGCCCGACTCCCAACAGGCATTCCCAAAGAATGGAGGAAGAGGGTACGAGTGCTAAACTGCTTTTACAATGTGTACCGTGTTCCTGTAGCACAACTGGTAGAGAACTGCGTTAGCAACACAAAGGGTGTGGGTTTGATTCCCAGGGAACACGCATACTAAAAACGTCTTAAATGCACTGTAGAGATAGAGGCACTCAAGCTGTTGCTTGTAATTATTGGTTACCTGCCCACATGTGTGATGGAGATTTCTGTTCTGGTTTATCTGATCTAGGTATGGCTGACGTTAGCTGATCAGTACCTGCACAGCATCTCAATAGACTGGGAGAAAACCATGAGGTTTGCCTTCAATGAGCGTAGCAACCCAGACGATGACTCGCTGGGAATACAGATAGTGAAGGTTATTTTACACTAGTGACATCATTAGTACAGCTTTATAATTTCTAATTGCCTGCCAGACATCTTTCCTTACACAGCATAACTGTCTGGTTTCAGAACTCAATATCCATTCATTTTTATACTTTTTAAGAGCAGTAAATGAGCAGTAAATAAGTAAATGAGCTCCAAGTTTAAGATCTCACACTCTACAAACTGCTGAAGTCTGGCGGACTTTGACTTCTTTTACGAAATGAATGGAAAAATTGACACTGTGTTTTGTTTTTATCACCGAGGACTTGCACCGGACAGGCTGCAGTTCCTTCTGCGGCCAAGAGGGGGAGCCAGACCGCGTGGTGTTGAAGCGCGTTCTGCTGGCATACGCCCGCTGGAACAAGACCGTCGGCTACTGCCAGGGGTTTAATGTTCTGGCTGCCCTCATCCTGGAGGTCACAGAAGGAAATGAGGGCGACGCATTGAAGGTTTGCCCGCGTGTCTGTTATCTCTTCAGATTTACTTGGTAATCTCAGTTGTAATAGACAAATGTTACAATAAACGCTGTATTTGTCTCTGCAGGTGATGATATATTTGATCGATAAGGTTCTTCCTGACAGTTACTTTGCTAATAATCTGCGTGCGCTCTCGGTGGACATGGCCGTCTTCAGAGATCTGCTGCGCCTGAAGCTTCCAGAACTTTCCCAGCATCTTCATCTTCTACAGAAAGTAGCCAATCGGGTTGGAGGAGGTTCGTCATACAGTCTGTCAGCTGCGTTACGTATATTCGTCAAACGCTCTAATCGTCTGCGTTGTGTTGTGTGATTTCAGGCAGCTATGAGCCTCCGCTGACAAACGTCTTCACCATGCAGTGGTTCCTCACCATGTTCGCCACCTGTCTGCCCCACCACACGGTCCTGAAGATCTGGGACTCGGTGTTTTTTGAAGGCTCCGAAATTCTACTGCGTGTCGCTCTGGCCATCTGGGCCAAACTGGAAGAGTGAGTTCACCCATCGACTGTCTCAACAGAGCTTGCTGAACTTCAGACCAAATTCCAAAGACCTTCTCGGCAGCAGAAACCCGCAGGACAACGCTAGCTTCATTTCTCAACCTTGTTTCATGTCTTGACAGGAGAATTGAGGAGTGCCAGACTGCCGATGAGTTCTACAGCACCATGGGCAGCTTGACACAGGAGATGCTGGAGCACAATCTGATCGACTCGAACGATCTCATGCAGGTAATTGTTCTTCGTTCTTCTCGAACCGAAGACCATGTTCTTCTGTATCCGTGTGTAACGCGCACCTGGTGTTCCGCTCTCCAGACGGTCTGCTCCATGGCTCCTTTTCCGTTCCCGCAGCTGTGTGAACTTCGGGAAAAATACACCTACAACATCACGCCGTTTCCGGCCCCCATCGGAGCTAACGGCAGGTATGCAGGACGCGGTCCCGTCACCTACAGCACAGATGTAAAAGATCATGTGTTAAAGATCATCTTCACCAATTAAATTCATTTTAATATGGCTAGATGGGTGATGATGTAGTAACAACACTGTGTAGGGGTGTATTATTATGTTTTTTGTATTTGTAGTCAGGCACTCCATGGATGGGAGAGCGATGATGATGACGACGGTGACATGGATGATGAAGATCCTATCATAACAGCTCTGGGCTGCCTGGGGCCCCTCGGTGGACTTCTGGCCCCTGAGATCCAGAGATACCAAAAGCATCTAAAAGGTCAGTTTCGTATCGTAAAACTGTTAAATGTTACTTCTGTAACGTTTAAGCAAACCTTCCTGTCCTGCTGAACGCAGACAGACATTTAAGGCTTCTGTAACATTTTATGAGCTTCTTAAACTGTATTGGCAGGTAATGTAACATAATGTAATGGAAACAGCATAATATTACTGTATAATCACTCCTGCAGCGTCACCTTGGCTACAGCGTTAGTTTCCTTGATTATTCCGTATGAACCTGCCAGGAAACGGTTTAGTTTCAGATACATTTGTCAGTTGTTATTGTTTTTGAGGTGTTTGGGTCGTTCCAAAATATTTTGGAGTTCTTTCTAGTCATCCTTCATTACAGACTTCAACTGCAGTAAATCAACAACGTTTAAAAAAGGAGCCGATATGGTGTTACCGCCGTGACCCAGTAAAATCTGGCTGGTACTCGCAGTGTGCACACAGTGTTCATACTGGATCGTATTTTCTGCAGATCAGAGAGCCGTGCAGAGCTCTCGCGGCAGTAACATAGCCGAGCTCAGTCCAGGGGCGGTGGGCGCGGGGCGGGCGGAGCATCAGGCTGCGGTCAAGAGCATGATGCTGGAACGCATGAGCACCGACATCAGCGCACTGGAGAAACAATACTGTCGCATTAAACAGAAACAGCAGCAGCAGGCCGGCCTGCTCTACATTCATACAGGTAACAGCACCTCTGAAATCATTTATCAGCTTCTTGTAGACTGCTATAGGCATTATGGCATTATGCGCTGTAATAAATAACAAAATATTATAATTTGTTTGCAAACGCCCCTTTATTTGATACTTTATTGAATGCAAGAACCGCAATTCTTTAAGCTGCAATCCGTAACTTTTTTTGGTTATTGAGCAAGTACAAACGGATAAAAACAAGATTTTTAAGATGCTCTTACCTTAACCTACCGGTAAATTTATAATAATGATTTGTAATTTTACCGGTGAGATCCGATTGCCCAAGACATCAGCAACATACATCAACATACATAAAAAAAAAGTTTGTAAAGTTACCTGCAATTCTATGTTTCAAACAGAGATGGCGCTAGAGAGGAGAAAGGTACGGATTGCAGCTTTAAATGTAACTGAAGCGGAGAAAAGTTCAGGGGCTCAAAGAATGCTTGTGTAGCTCGTCAGTGTGTTGTCATGTTTCTCTCAGGGCCTCCAGTCAAAGCTGAGAACCTTGAACCTCGTCACGCCAGTAAACCACAGAAGCACCACACTGGTCACACTGGTCACACTGGTACTGATCACTGTGGGTCAACTCTGTAACTTCATTAGATATATTAGCTGCATGTGTGTGGTAGAGATGTTTTGATTGGTTTGGGGTCTGCTGGTGTTCATGCAGTAATCACATGATCGTTTAACATGGTGGTGAAGGTTAAAATAATTAGTGAAGGTGATTCTCAGTGGTGATCTTACCGCGCTTTGCAGGAAATTGGTGAATATTTGCTCAAGCTTTGAAATAAACATCTTTCAAGTGTTTTATTTCTTAAAATATATGTCAACCAGTTCGACTTTAATGCACTGTATGTTCTCTGCTTTACAATTTGTCTCGTTTAGTATCTTGTTACACTCAGAAATCACATTATGGATGTGAACTCGCTTGGAAACAAAATACTCATATACTTTTATGCATTTGGCAGAGGCTTTTATCCAAAGTGACTTACAGTGCATTCAGTGTGTATGTCCATTGGGAATCGAACCCACAACCTTTTGCGCTACTGACGAAATGCTCTACCGGTTGAGCCACAGGAACAGGTTTTCTGATTCATTGACTGATTTATTGTTGATTCTTCACAGATAAATGTCCAGCCACTAGTCTTCTTGCCTCTCAACTTGGTCCCTCCCCCGTGGTCAACCATCTTCTCCTGGGTAGGAAGCCCAGGCCTGCTCAGAGGTCCTCAAAGAATGGTTTCATCTGTAATGGAGAAGGGAACCTGATGCCCCAAGCCCACTCCAGCCCCTGCCAGGGTGAGAGAAACCGGGCCAGGCTCCATTCCCCCTGGCGCACACATGTGCGCTCCCACCGGAGAAACCTCGCCAGAGCACGGGCCCAGCTCGGCTTTGATGATTCTATGGAACTAAAAGACATTGAATCTCCTGTGAGCAAAACAGAAGGAGTGTCTGAAGAAGCAGAGCAGAGAAATGGTGAGGAAGAAGGGGTTGAAGACAAAGAGGATGACAAACAGACTGTGTCTGAAGAGCAGGAGAAGGTGGAGATATCTGAAGGGGTTCCTGGTAGCTCAGAAGCTTCTCTACAAGACCAAAGCTCTGGAGAAGATGAGAAGGTCCAGCAAATAGCGAATCAGCTGTCTTCGCTTGAGCTGGAACCTTCATCAGAACCACCTTCTCCAAACTCAAATGACCCAGAGTCATCTCCACCAACTCCACCACCCGAACTCCAGCCAAGCATGGAGCCCAACCCCACAGCTCCATCTCCACTCAGCTCCACCTGTCGTCCAGGTTCAGACTCTTCTAGCTCAGAAAGTGGGGGTTCCCTCACAAGAAGTTCCTCAACCTTAGCAGAGGAACCTTCAAAACCCCAGCAGATCTTCTCTCCCTTTCCCTGCATCAAAACACCTAGAAAATCCATTGCAGCAAGAAACTTGGGGCTGTATGGCCCAACTGCCAGAACTCCAAACGTGAACTTTCCCCAGATGAGCAGAAGCTTGAATCGGGTTGGAAGCACCATCAAGCGACGGTGATGAGCCGTAGGCCACAGACAAGCACTTAAAGATAAAGCTACTGTAGTCTTTATATCAATACCCAGAGTTCAAAACTCTGATCTATCAAGCGCACACATCATAGTCTTCAGTATTTATTCATTGAACATGTCTCGAGTTTATCTGCACACACCCCGCCAATTGGTAACCAAAAGTTGATCCCTTTATGAATTCATGAAGATTTATGTTTCTTGTTTTTTTTGTAAAGACTTTTCCAAACCAATGATTTATACCCTGTAGACATGAATCATGTGTTTAAAGGCTTGAAATTAGCTCTTATAAATGACTGTTGATGCATGTATTTCCCATGATGCAGCGCGTTTACTGAAATGTGGCGTATTTAGACAATTCAAGTAACACGATGACAATGATATAAAATATGTATTGACTGCAGGAAACGCGTTCTTTTGCCGCCTCCACCGGAAATATTTCTCAGCCTCTGCTGATGTCACTAGATGTATGTTTTCAGTTGTTAATCGTAATCTTTGACTTGAAAGTAAGTCTTTAAATCATTAAAGGAAAAAGAGTTTTGTATTGAATGCTCACGGTGTACAGTAAATACTCCTGCCACTGAATGTCCCTTAAAATGTTGATTTTTCTTTATTCCTGGCGCTCGATTCACAAATCCTCACACTGCATTAAAGACGTGACGCTTACAGGTGTGCAGCATTTCATTTTTGACGGAAACTGCAGTACAGAGCACACGTGACGGCGGATTGTTTGTAGTTTGCTTGGATAAGCACTGTCACAACATAACCTATAAAATTAGACCTTTAACTTCTTTGGTAACGGTGAATTACTTGAGATCGATCTTCTATGGTTGAATTTAAATGGTAAACTGGACGTGTTGGTTTAGCAGTACTCAGAAGTGCAATCGGAGCTTAAACATGGTAAGATACACAAGCCTTTTGGACCGTATAGCACAATACTCAGAAATTACTTAATTTATTGTCTCTTGTTTGAAGGGTTGTTAGACTTAGTGTAACTAGTGTTAAATGTATCTGGTTTTATAATTAATGCAATACTGTTCATGTGAGTTCACGTTTATGCGACGTTTTCAATGCCTTGAAGTCTAAATGACAACGCGCTCCTCTCCAGATGAAAAGAGCGATGAATATTGATGGATACTTATAAATTACTAATGAATATTTATAGGCGTTAAATAATTACAGAAATAGGTTTATCCTCAGCAGTATTTTTTTTTAATCGGTCCATGAATTAACTTCCTCTTCACTTCACACGTGATTGTTGAAAGTCTATAAAAAGTCGCTTTTAATCAATATATTGCATCATGTCTACAAGTGTGTGCAATTATCAGCAAATGAGGTCCATTATAAATAAATGGACGTGTGGCGAGGTTCGGATAGCAGGTGTGGAGAAATACATTTGTATAGAATTTTTTTTTATTCCTTCATTTTTTTCATTATCGCAACAGCATTAGGGGAAAATCTTTAAGTTTTTACTTTAGATGTAGGTTTTCCCCAGAGATTGTAGATTATTTTAAAAACGTCAGGCGTTGAGAGGTTATTTGACCATTGCGCTATAGCATTTCTGTGTAGTTGATACATTGGGCCGCAGACGACAAAAAACACGTCTTCCACTGGAGGTCACTGTCGTCGTAGTTGAATATTTATTTTGGCCCATCTTAAACAGTTTGGGGACCTGAAAAATACTATAATAATATATTCGACGTTCAAGTTCCTATTTAAAATCACAGACTGGCGGTACATTTGTTGTCTTGTCAGCTGGGAAAGATTCTGAGCGAATAAATTCATATTAGACATTTTATGAGGGAAAACATTTAAATTACTACTAAGAGTTATGATACAGTGACGTGTAACAGGACCTCCTTAATTCCATCCAGCAATTCATCTATGAAACATCTTGCTGGTCCAAAGTCTACATGAGAACATATTTTGTCATTTACACAAGCCCGTACGTTTCCTTCTGAGATATGGGAGTCCTGTCTCATATCCCAAGACACATATGATTGAAAGGCTCCTGTTTAGCTCCATTTTATTGTGTTTAATCTCCCACAAAGACCCAAACGACCCCCAAGTGTCACTTGGGAAGGATTTATGCACCCCTGTACCCTTATGAGAAAATATTGGCTACAGATTTCCTGAGGGATTCTGGGATTGGGCTGAAGTTAGTGTACTGATAAAATGGGCATACGTTTGTTTTGGGACTGGCACAGGTCTGAGATCTGCTGCATGTCTGATTTCCCCTGCGGTCAATCTGTCTTATAGCAAAGACGGCGACCATGAAATTCACCTACAAATAAAAGCTTGAATGGGCTTGTTTTTCTTTCCGTCTACAAGTTTCTTTAAAACAGACGGGACAGAATTAGATCCAGTTTCTCAGTGTTTTGTGTGCCGTATGCCAGTTTTGTGGAAAACCTGATCAACCGGAAGTTGTTTAGGATAATTTAAGGATGTTTTAATGGATGTAGGAAATTTCACCTGTTGTAGCTTTCCTGTAGCTCAGTGGTTAGAGCATGGCGTTAACAACGCCAAGGTCATGGGTTCGATCCCAGGGATTGCACATACTCAATGTATAGTGATCAATGTGTAGTATAATGCAATGTAAGTCGCTTTGGATAAAAGCGTCTGCCAAATGCGTAAATGTAAATGTTTAATGGATGTAGGAAATTTCACCTGTTGTACCAAGTTTTTTTCTTTCTTTTGCTCTTTTAATCTCTTGAATATCGTCTGTTGTGTCATTGTTTATATTTGCTGTATGTTTTCAACACCAACAAGCGCAGCGCTTCTCATCGCGTCGTTTACAGAGCTGCAAAGACAATAAAGCTTTCAATTTTATTTTTTATTCGTAGTAGTTTATATGGTTACAAATTTGCTTAATTAGGGACCTGGAAATACGCCAGAATACAAACTATGTAGCATTTATTTACAGGTTTAATTCAGATTTTGTTTATATTAGATCTGATATCTTTTGGACCCGCTGTAAGTAATATAAATGAATTAAAGGTGGCTCTACAAATATCATGCACACGCTGCATGGAAGCTAAAAATAATTACAGCAAATACAAAAAACGAAAAACAAAACGCATACACTGCGTGCTTGTTTATAAAGACATTAAAACTGTGTGTTTTAACGAACAAGCTGCATTACATAAACGTGCCAGAATGCAGTACATTATTTAATTATTCCCATCTATGTTAAGTTCCTGTTAACAACCCCTTCCTGTCCCACCCGGCGACCCTGTGCAATCTTTATTCCGAGTTTCCGGTGCTTTCTAATTAACGGCGCGAGTGATGGCCGCAGTAATTCCTCAGTCCGGCTTCCGTTTATTCAGTTATAGATGATTTATCCCGTCTCACTCGTACAGGAGTGGTACTACAGTACACGTACCACGTCCCCTCATTCTGTTCCTACATGACCACAGCATAATCTACACTGCTTAATCCATGCACGCACGACAGACCGTAATCACACTTCCCCCGCATTTCCGGCCGGATTACGCTGCAGGAAGTGCATGCTCGTGTATGTGTGTGTGTGTGCATTTAGGAAGTGTTTTAGTGTAATATTAAAGACGTGTGTGACCCTCAATTAACTGTCTCTTTGTACAACAGGTCATGTGTCACTTAACAACACAGACGTATATGTAACATGTCAACTTAAAGAACAGGCAAGTGCAGGCAGGATTGTTTTCTGAGGTAATAACTATAATCAGAGACATGTTCACTCAGTCATCTACAGAAAATACACAATAAAAGTCTTCGCCGCGCATTCAGCAAACGGAAATTTAATAAAAGTTTAGTGTTCAGTTCAGTTCAGTGATAAAAAATAATCTGTCATTAAAAAGTCAGTTTATTTGTTCCATGAAAATGAAAACTTTCCAGCTAACAATTTGTGAAAGATGCTAAAGATTTTTTCCTAGCTAGCAGGTTGTAGAAACGTTTCCACAACGTAACAAAAATGTTAACATTTGTTACAATGTTCTACTATAATTACTGCAAGAACGTTGTTGATAACTGAGAGAACGTAAGCCAATGTTCTGAGAACGTTCCATGCAGCTGGCTAATTAGCTTGTGATTTCTTTCTGATGCTAAAATAGTTATTACGCTTGCCTGTTTGTCCCCGCGGGCTCATAAATGACATGGAAACGAGCAAACACTTTGTGCTTGATTAATGGTTTCATTGTAAATTTTGTCTCGCGTTTTAACGACACAAAGCACGTAAAATCAGAAACGAAGGGAGGGTCCAGGTCTCGCCAGGGAAACAATACCCTGCTCTTAAAATGGGTGCAACGCTGCACAGGGTGGAATAAGATGTTTGTGTCGCCAGACAGAAACGCAACAACCGAACGCAGGAAATAATCAACCAATCACATTTCCTTTTAGCGCAAGTGAATATTTGGGTCATTTTGTCTTATATTGTATTAACCTCTGCCATAAAAACACATACTGTATGTAGAGGAGTTCACATAGCCTTTTAAAGACAGTGGGAAAGAATTTTGTTTACGCCAAGCAGATCGTTACAGTAACGTTTTTCATAGGAGACTGTTTATTTCCGTTCAAACACGTGAAATTGGGTAAATGAAAGTTTAAAATGTTTAAAGATGTTAAGAGAAATGCCAAAAACAACCTCCTAAAAGTGTGAGATTGCCAAATGAAATACTGCCAGTCATAACACAAGACATTTTAAATTGATGTTTGTTCTGTCCATCCTCAAAAACAGGATTAAATATTACAAGCAAAAACTTTTCTCCTCTTTACTTTAGACAGGCAGAGAGAGAGACAGATAGACAGGCAGAGAGAGAGAGAGAGAGAGAGAGACAGATAGACAGGCAGAGAGAGAGAGAGAGAGAGAGAGACAGATAGACATACAGAGAGAGAGAGAGAGAGACAGATAGACATACAGAGAGAGAGAGAGAGAGACAGACAGGCAGGCAGAGAGAGACAGACAGACAGGCAGGCAGGCAGAGAGAGACAGAAACAGACAGACAGACAGGCAGAGAGACAGACAGACAGGCAGAGAGAGAGACAGACATGTTCTCTATAATAGAACGGTACCAGGCAACATTTACTATGATTTCCAGGCAGAATTGTGTACCGTGAGTTTTGCGTCACTCTGTCAGGGTTTATTTTGTGAACATGACTGGCAGACTGCAGATCATCTCTTACAAATGTGCAAACTGCTCTTTCTGCAGGTCATTACAGAAATATCCAAGTCCAGGCTGGAGAACCACCAATGCATGAGTCACAGCTTCCAGATCTGATGGGTCTGATCACCACAGTCGGCTGACATGCTACAGGAAACTACAGCAGGTTGAGAGGTCAGGTTTACACGCCCGCTGGTTAACCTAAACCATCTCCTGGTGTCCAAACTGCAGCTGTAATACATGCCATGACGACCCAAAGCAAATCACACATAAATTCCTTCTGTGATGTGCAGTTACACGTTTTCCAAACACTTTTCTGTTGCCTGGAGATCACAACCTCATGGTCTTATTTATGTTTGTAGCTCTCAGCTTTCACCTTTAGATGTCCTCAGAGGAAGACACAGGTACCTGCGTCTCCTCTGAAACACACACACACACACACACACACACACACACTGAACAATGATGTCTGTTCTTTGGGTTGCTGCTCTTTGGTTGCATCAGTGCTCCCTCACTGAACTGCTGTGGGAATCTTCCATAATCAAATGCAAATAATGTAATTAATACGACACAGAATGACTGGAGTGGGTTTTCACTCCCTTCAGACTCTGGGATGTTGATGTATAGACTTCAATGCAAATGAAATATCATGGATGTTGTGACCTATGAAGCAAAATATGTTTGTAATCCAAACATACACAGGTGAATAATGTTTGTTCACTGTGTCATAGTCTGCATGTGTACCTTTGCCCCGCTAACAGGGAATGTTTGTCAAAGTGACCAAAAATCGTTCTTGCAGTAACGCGAGTGGGGCTTTTTTAACATTAGCTAGCTAATAGAGGAACCTTCTCATATATTATTTAATATATGATACATAACATATATGGTGTTATTTATCATATATTTAAAACATTATTCTTAAGCTGTTAGTAGAGTGTTTTACAAAGGTTACAGAATTAACGTTTACCAGTAACGTTAATACAACATCTAAAAAACTGGACATATTGAATGTTCCTAAAACATTCAAAATAACATTTTAAGCATCTGTTAATGAATGGAAACATTAAGGAACATTGAAAAAATGTTCTTGCTACGTAAAATTTTAAGCCGGGTGGCATCTTGCTACAGCATTTGTTAGAACATTTGGCTCGACCCGCTCGTTTGCGGGTTTCTCAGAACTTGCGCTCCTGAGGGCTCAGTTACCCTCCACTGCAATTTAAATTTCGACAGCCAAAGGAAGATTGAACACGCCGCTGAAGCATAAATGCATTCATGCATGCACACACATGCATCTGTAAAACAGTCTAATCACTCGCTCAGCCAAAACAGTGTCTAACAGCTCAGAAAGCTTAATACACGACACAAGTTTGTGCATGTGCATATTTCCAGATTTTAGTACATACAACATTGATGGTATTCAGTCAAATTTCATAAGAAGGGGAAAGCGATGCACGTTCCAAACATGTCAAAATAAAATTTGTAAATGAATCCTGACATTTAAATTACAACGTTCGAATCGGTTTCAGCAAACTATTGATACGGAAACCACGCCTGTATGTGCCAGGGCAAAAACCTCCAAGAGCTCCAAAATAAACACGAGAATTTATGTGTTTATGATGTTTTCCCCTGGACGCATTTATAGATATAGAAGCTATACAGCTATACAGCCTTGTGCTGGTATAATATTTATATACCATAATTTACCCAGCACACACGATCTCTGTAAACAAAACAAACGATTTAGTAAAATGACCAGCGGGTTAAACAGAAACCTGTAAAATTATCCACCACAGAAATCAGAGAGGATTCAAGCACGTTTGTGACAACATGCCCCACCACTGCCGATACATCGACTCCCTGTGGAGGTGTTTAGGTGTTTAGAACTACAAAACTCAGGAAATGATGAAGAAACTCCTGATGTATATCAGACAGCCAGTGGCTTTCCTCACCTTGTCACATTCATTTAAATGTCTATAAAGCAGAAATACGCACACTGTAGCCCTGTGTCTTATACTTATATACGAGAATATGTAACTGTAAATACTGTAAACCTTATAGATTAAACTCCCTCTGCTTAAAAAATCAAAGATACACTTTACTTTAAAACTTTAGTCTTTTTCTCGTTCTGCAAAAATGAGAATGGTAACCATAGTTACCAGCAAAACACCATACGCTTGATTTCATAATACATTATTTAGTTCAGTTTCCATTTATTTGTACTGCGTTATCCACAAGACATGTTGTTCAGTTATTATTATAAATGCAATTAGCCATCTCTGGCATCAACAGAAATCAAACGAGCGCGTGTAACAGCGATGGAAGCGGATCAAATGAACTTATTGTGGTTTTACAGTACAAATCATGTTTGTAATTGTTTTTGGTACGGATTGAGACACCAGGATCATTTTCGGTGCCAGTAACACAGTGCTTGCCAAAGTGTGGCAGAACACGTTTGGAAAGCAATTACATAACTACCACAACAACCACAACCCTGACATAATGACTGCATACTTCCTGTCATACAAATACATGACGGTAATAGAGGCTCGGACTGTTTTCTAGCAGAAGGTTAGGTTTTGGATAAGGGTTATGGTTAGGGATGGTATTGTATCAGTTAATGTCCTCACAAAAAGAGGTGTGTGTGTGTGTGAGAGAGGGAGAGTGTGTGTGTGAGCGTGTGTGTGTGTGAGCGTGTGTGTGTGTGAGCGTGTGTGTGTGTGAGCGTGTGTGTGTGAGAGAGTGTGTGTGTGAGAGAGTGTGTGTGTGAGAGAGTGTGTGTGTGTGTGTGAGGGCGCAGGTCCATTGCCCTGGCATGAGCTGGATGCAACAGCAGCCAAGCAAAACTTTGTGACTTTCAGCAGTCGTCCCATTTAAAGGGACAGAAATGCCCCTTTAAACGTTATTTCTGTTCATTCTGTCTCCTTCACATGTTTGATACTTGCTTAGATGTGCTGAGCAGTTTAAAAACACGTGAACTGAATGTTTTGACCATGTGGGCACCGTGTTTTTTGGGGCAAGGAGTTTTCTGTGTGAAGAACCGCTGCTGGTGTGATATCACACTTCTACCTCACACCACTGAACAGCTCCTGTCTCGCTCTCTGTACCCGAGAGAACAAGCACCAGTGATCCTGTGTTTGCCAATTAAACTGTCTTTGTGTCTCCCAAACGAACTTGGAAGCAATGACCTCTAATGTTATCAAAGAGGCAAAAAACAAGATGACGCAGTTTACCAGCGTCACACACCGACGATGTCAAAGTCAGAGGCGAGGAGCGCTAACCTCTAATTCAGCCCCACGGTCGTGATGTCACTGCTGTCACTCAAAGTCTAACACGCCCTCTTATAAGTGTCGCAGTCGTAGCAAAGCAGTCATGCATGTGTGCTTGACACAACAAAGCTCTGTCCCTTCTGCATGGTTGCGGGTTCGAATCCTGCTTGTAACGCATGCAAACTTATAAAGACATGAGCAGGGCAGACTTTACACTTTAGAAATGTCAAATTTTTAAGTTTGTTTTGGCGGCATTCACAAATTCAGCAGTTTAGACGGATGGCGTTCCAGAGACATGAGAGATAGGAAGTTTAAAAATCTTTTTGCATCTTTCATGATGATCTGTTAAATGAATGATCTGTTAAAGCGGACGGTATTTTGTAGAGTTTGCACCTGTCACAATCTATAATTATCTGTCTTCTCCAGCACTCACACTCCTGCCAAACGCTGTGTTTGGACACTCGCGCTCAGAGCGGTCGCACACGCAGGTCACTGCACCTACAGTAAACATGCTAGCTAGATTACACGTTCTCTCACCATGAAACTACATTTTTCAGTGATTTTGCCGCTTCATTTTTCGTTGTCTAGTTAGTGTGCGCAGCTGCATTCTGATCTTGTGGTTAATCATGTGGTTGATCAGTTACTTGGTATTTCAGTTCCTCCCAGTTTTTTTAATGGGCAGGTTGTGAGCCATCCAAACGCCAGAGGGCAAAAAAACATGAAATTGAATCCTGATGCGTGCCAAACGTGGTTACAACAGAGAGCACCAACTCTGATCTGGCGTGGATCTTGAGGCTATGTAGAGGACCCCGTGTGGTGGTCATGAAGGCATCAAGAAGGTTTTGAGCGCAGAGCTTTGATCCCTGGTTTGCATTTCACAGAACTGCTCTTAAGTGTCAAGTCCAGGTAAAGACCCACTTGTCCATCATGTGGGTTATATTAAACACACACACACACAAACATGGTTTTCATGTTTTATGGGGACCTTTCATAGACACATACTGTACACATTCCATAGACACATTTAAATACTGTACATACTGTATATTGTGTGCCCCTGCACTACCTTAATCCCCAAATCTAACCCTTACAGAAAACTCTGCTATTTTATTTTTCAGAAAAGATTATTCTGTATAATTAACAAGCTTGTTTTTCTCATGGTGACCTAATAATTGTTCCCACAAGGTGAAAATGCACTGGTATCGCACTGGTCCCCATAATATATTGAATATCAGGGCCACACACACACACACCCCTCGCTCACATAAAGCTGTTTACAAGGAGCATTAATTTGCTGACTGATGGGTTCAGAAAATCTCATGGAATATGTGACTCACATGTGTTTTTCTGATTAGTGATGCACACTAGAAAAGCATTTATGTGTTTAACTGCCTGACACACTCCTGTAAATCCGTCGTCAGAAACTCCGGGTA
This sequence comes from Botia almorhae, assembly GCA_036877575.1. NCBI lineage: Eukaryota > Metazoa > Chordata > Actinopteri > Cypriniformes > Botiidae > Botia > Botia almorhae. Next base: position 115,687 of record JAZGTJ010000318.1, read on the forward strand.
CGAGCATCTATTTGCTAATCTCACTGTTTGTTAGCATGTACAGGCGAGTGAGATGACATCTTTAATACAGTGTCTTCATTAACTTGTTTTCTATCATTGTTTATATGGTCATTTACTGTATGTAAATAATTGAAGCCACATAGGAACTCTTGTTGCATAATGTATTTAAGCATTTTGGTTTGCAGTTTTAACCTAAAACTGCAAACCATAACTAAACAAAACCCAGTTACTGAGCAAGTACATAACAGATCAGTGTTTAAAACTGTTTAATAATAAAATAAAAACTTTAATAAAAGTTTAACAATAGTGATTTATAATTTGAGCTGGTGGATTCGATTTCCTGAAAAATGTAATTTTGGCTTCTTTTGTTTTTTAAATACGTAAAAAAGTACATAAAGTAACTTGCAATTTTATATTTCAAACTGAGACGCGATAGAGAAGCAAAGGGATGGCAGCTTTAAATAAAAATGAATGCTTATTCATTTTTGTTGTTCATTAGCTTTGAAATAACAGATAACATGCGGGTTCGGTAGCGTATTGAATTTATTTTCAGATATGACAACAATAAGACTCTTTTGAGAGAGCCAGTCGGGGAAACCCCCCTCTTGTAAACTTGATGCAATTTCAATACCGCTTAACTCGCTAAGCTAACATTCCCCACCGGGCTCTGACCGCTCTGTTATCTGTCTTCTGTGTTGTAGCAGTATTGCTTAACAACTCTTGTATGGTATTTGGCCCTTATCTCAATGGGCAATCTAACCCTGCGGAGAGAGCACTCCATTCCCCTCTCACAGCGGGCCCAGCAGGTAAGCTGAACCCGGGCCTTGAGTTACTCTGCACTCTCTGGCTTGCTTTTCAGGTCAATGGTCTCTATCGTGTGATTCGTCTCTTTCTACGAGTACAAGAGAGGCCCTGTCTGCAGCGACGGCTCGAACCCGGGGTCGGCTTTCAGAGAACTCCCTGGTGTTCGTGTGAACGCCGCGCTACAGTCCGTCTAAACAGAAACACTTAAAATACAAAGCGCGTCGCAAAAAGAGTCGAAAGTAGCGATACTCCAAAGACAGGAGCGAGGACGCTTGAGAGGGCCGAGTGGGGACCGTGTGGGACTCCAGGGAAAGAGATGGAGCTCGGCAGAGACTCAACACTTCCACAGGATACGAGTGAGGGAGAGGGGAGGAAAGACCACCAGTGAACGCCTTAATGTGAGAACAATGTAAATAAATGCGGCGAGGCAGGAACAGGGAGGCCTCGTTCACCTCAGTGAAAATTTCGACAGGACGTTGTTTAAACATTACTATGACTTTCACCCGAGAAACAAACTTTGAAGCTAACCATTTGAGGTTGCAAGAATGTTTCCCCAACGTTTCCATTAGGTAACAAACACATTAAAAATGTCATTCTGAATGTTCTGAGAATATTTAAGCAATTTTTTTTTAAATTGCGTGATTAAAGGAACATTATCCAAATTTTTTTCAATTCTAATTTTAACATTTTGAAAATGTTCCACTAATAACTTAAGAATAGCATTTTTGATATATAAAATATATAATGTTTAAAAACGTTCTACTGTCATTACAAGAACGTTTTCAACTTGAGAGAACTTAAAGAGAACCTTTGGCAATGTTCTGAGAATGTTCCCTGTTGGCTGGGTTGATTTCCAGCTGCTTTTCTAAGCTTGCTTGAAACAGCAACGTGATACATGTGTATTTGGCCTTGCTGGTTTTGTGTATGTGTGTTTAAACTCACAGTTGGGGTTGGTTGGGGTGACAGTTTTGATTGGCCGGAAACTTGAGCTGACCTGCTCCCACCTACATCTGTTCCCTCCCATCCCATGATACGTCTTTCTCACCTTCCTCTCTTACTGCGACGCGGTTCAGAGATCTATGCCCTGATGGCCCCGGGGCCCGACGGCCCAGGTGGGAGACATTGATCAAGAGGAAGGTGGAACTTTGGGAGTGACAAGCCACAATTCCCAAACAGAACTGCACACAGCTAAACAACACACTCATTGTATGTGCGGGTCAAAGTCACGAATGCGACTCTAAAACTTCCCAGCTAACAGGGAACCTCTCAGAACACTGGCTAACATTCTCTAAAAGTTCTCTCAATGTTATCAAAATGTTGTACAGTAACTTTTGTAACATTGTATGACATCAAAAATGCTGTTCTTAAGTTGTTCGTGGAACATTTTAAAAACGTTACAAATAAAAAACGTTTGAATAACATTCTTTTAACCGAGCAATAATGTTATCACAACGTCTGAAAAACTGAACATTTTGAAACATTCCTGGGACTTTCAAAATGATATTTTTGGAAACGTTAGGGAAACGTTCGTACCACTCAAAACTGTCAGCTGTGAGGAGCTCAGCAAGGGCTGAGAAACGTGCAGAGCAACCCAGTGACCTGAAACGTTAGCTTAGCAGCTTATTGTTTATATTTGTTCAACCCTGGACCGTATACATGTCAGACGAATCCACAGCCGTGAACTCCACAGTGGCCCTCGCATGTTATGTAATTCACAGGAATCCGTCAGCAAACGTAAAGCGCATGTGAATGAAATCCAAACTTTAACACATACATCATTTCTACTCAATTACTCATTTGTGTAATGCCCCAAATCCCTCCTGCAGAACATACAAATAAACGCAGCGCAAACAGACCATCACACTTGAAAAGGAAAATGTATAAATATTTGGTTTGGCAGCTTCTCTGTTTACAAGATGTGTAACTTATCGCTGACATTTATATAGAATCTCTTCATTGAACAGATACTCTGTAAAGCGCTGTTTTGATACACTCGGTTACAGATCTGTCAGCAGGCGGATTACCTATTTAAATGTTTACACATCATTAAAAGAAATAAAAGCAGAAATTTAAACGTAACGGAGACCATTTCAGAGAGGCTAGCAATAGCAACCTGCCTTTGAGCGCATATTTCGTTTGACAGGCAAGTGGGACGTCCTGTCATTGCGTACGGACCGAATGCAATGATTGGACCAGCATTTCATGGCCCTGTGCGTTCCACAGAAAATATATATATTCATATAAACACATTTAGATCACTTTACTTAGTGACTGCTATGAGAAGAGCGGCCAGCATAACAAAAGATCTTTCTGGAAAAATCATGTACCGTGCCTTTGACCCACCACAGGTGCCCGTATTGTTGCAGATGTATTGTGTTTTTTTGTGTGACACTATTTCAAAGGCTATTGCAGCTATGTATGCTGAGGTGAACATAACCCATAATGTATGCTTGTAAGGAGTGCCCTGCATTCCTCTCTTACAAAACACACACACCTGGTCCAGCCTGAGGTTTGCCAGTTCACGCACTTCACTCGCATTCAATTGAGACATTTTGTATCGCTTCCAGACTGACTCGCGGCCACCCGGCTAACAGGGAACGTTCTCGGAACGCTGCCTGACGTTCTGTAAAAGTTCTCTCAGGGTTACTAAAAATGCGCTCTTGCGGTAATGTTACTAGAATGTGTGACAAATATGACATATGACAAATGTTACTTTTAGGTGGAATGTTTTAAAAACGTTACAGATTTAAAAACGTTGAATAATGTTTTTAAAACAAAGCAGTAACGTTAATAGAACATCTAAAAAACTGGATGTCAACTGGATAAAAGTGTTAATGTTTTTGTAACATAATAGAAACGCTAGGAAAACATTCTTACAACCTACAATTGTTAGCTGGGCAGTGCATGAATAGCGCACGCTGTTTGGGATTATAGAATGGAAATATGTAAATGAATCCTCATTATTAACATCCTTTTCTGCCGTTATTACTGAGCTGAAAAGATGATGATGAAATATATTAAAATCTGAAACAGCCTTTATCCTCGTTATTGAGTTTTCCTGCTAGACTGACAAATGACAACACGAATCCCTCGATTTAAGCCTAAAACATCTCTCTCTCTCTCTCTCTCTCTCTCTCTCTCTCACACGTGTGTATAAATGGACGTGAACGAAGCTTTTATTTTGAGTGACCACACCATCCTGCACTGATGTGTGTTTATGTGTGTTTGCTGGTTTTAAATGTAAACGATCTTTTCACCTTTCTGCATGTTTTCAGAGCAAATAGAAAGAGACGGGGAAGTGTCCCCTGGGGTGCATGACGCTGAAACGAAAACATTGTCTTGGCACGAGCAGCATTTAGAGTCTTAAAATAAAACTTTGTGACGAGATGACAACCTTGGACACAATTTCTACCCGTGATCTTTTTTTAACATTTTTAAATATGTGGATGTACGGAAAGAGGCCGGCCATGACAGCGTGTCTTATTATTATTTGTTCATACTAACTGTCCCATGTGTGTTTGTTGCCGAGCAACACGCAACAGGCAGTTACTGTATTTATTTTTTATAAATATATACCAAAGATCCATGTTTGTCAGCAGTGTTTGCAAACAACATGAGAACGCTTCAGGACTAACTGGAAAATGAGGATTACAGGAACCGATGAGCGTTTCCTGTCACACCTGCTCTGCCCATTACAAA